>VZRO01002491.1:199962-222575 GCA_013397915.1 Daphoenositta chrysoptera
AGGGAAGGGAAGGGAAGGGAAGGGAAGGGAAGGGAAGGGAAGGAGCATTTTCTTAAGGAAGTTGTCCATAACAATAAACTTTTGTGCAAAATAAAAATCAACTGAATAAGAACCCTAAAACTAATTTTGCATGTAAACAGTAGAGAGAGATTAAATGTATCTTACTAAGAAATTTTGAGAATAGAATGTTCAGCAAAGCATAAAGCAGTGTTACATTAGTTGCTAAAAGTGTGTAAGTGCTCAGTTTAAGTATATTAAAATAAAATATATTAGTTTCTAACCCTCTGGTCATGGGGTGTTATAGTAAGAAACAGTATATCACATGAAACATTCAAGCTATTTTAAAGAATACCTGCAGTAGCTTGTTTTATAAAAACAAGCTACTGCAGAGCCACATTTGAATATAAGGTACATGCTCTGAAGAGTATCTGGTTTTCTGTTCATTAAATGCAATTCCTTTCAGCAAACAGTTAAGTCCAGCTTTCATTCATACAGCCGGTGGAGAGTGCCAAAGGTTTCAGTCAAGCCATTTTCAGTGTCATCCCATCACTGCACAGGAACAAGCACAATATTCTCAAAGCCTGTGCTCAGCAAAAGTAAGAGATAAGTCAGTAAAAGACATTATTGGTACTATCTTTGTAGGGGAAAATCAACAGAGTGTTTCAAATAACATGGGCAAAACTCGTTTTTGTATGAAGTGTGTTTATTGACCAAATTCTGAGTGAGTTATTGAAAACTGGATAAGCTTCTTAAAAAAGACAGTCGGGTGCCTTTGTACCAGCTCTTCACAGTATCATCAGTTCTCTCAGCTAAGCCCTCTCTGCTCTAAAGAAAAGAGCAGAGCACACAAAATAAAAACCTTTTGAGGAAAGGGGGACTATTGCTGATATGAAGCACGTTCCCAGAGGCCTGACTGGCAGAGGCTCAAAATGCACAGTGCTGGTAACTTAGCTGAGTTGGAAAGCTGTGGGTTGTTTAGTGCTGCTTAGAACTTCCTGGTCAAGTTTACATATACTGTGCTGTGTTCTACTGGTTAGTTATCGCCTATCTGCCTCCTGAAGCAGGCTTGAACCATTTCCTAATGAAATGAATGCTTTATCCGCAGATTTTTCCAGTTAGTTTTTTTGAACTAGTTCAATAATAAACCACATGCTCCAGCTACCAGGTTAAAATAGTACTTTAAATACCGTTAAAATCTAGGTGAAGTGTCTTACTAATATTGATAAGATTTAGAATCAAGCATGTGGTGATGTCTTCTCCAGATACCATTATAAATCAGTGTTTATAAATGATCATGGGATCACAAAATAATTGAGGTTGGAAGGGACCTTGAGAAACCTCTGGTCTAAACTCCTGCGGGATCATCCTTGGGATCAGACCAGGTTGCTCAGGCTTTACCCTGTTTGGTCTTGAAAACCTTCAAGAACAGATATTGCACAACTTTACTGTTCAACCTGCTCCACTGCTTGCCTGTCCTCACAGGAAAAAAAGATTTTCCTTCTGTCCAGCCTGAACCTCTCTTGTTTCAGCTTATACAAATTTGGCAAGCAAATACCCTGTCACTTCTTCCAGATAATGATCATAAACAAGACAGATGATAAATTAGGCCTTTTAATACTGCACTTTTTACAGGCTTCCAGAAGAGTATGACTCACCACCCATTTATTGTCCAACCCAGTTTTTTACCCATCTAGCTTATGTGGGCATCAAGCCTGTAATGTCTCAACTTGATACAAGGATATACCAAGAGATACTGTCAAAAGTCTTGTAAAAATCACAGAAAATGACATTCACTGCATGTCCTCTCATCACAAAATCTAGTCATTGTATTCCAGAAAGCAACCAGGTTGGTCAGGAATGATTTTGCCTGGGTCAATCCCTATTGATTGTTATCACTCAGTGTCTTCTACGTGTGATGAGAAATGTTCCCCAAGGAGATTCCCTCAGTGTTTTACTCAGGGATGGATGTGAACCTGACCAGGTTACATTTCAGTGGGTCATCATTTTAGACTTTTTGGAAAACGAACAAGATATGCCTTTTTGCTGTCCTTAGCTCTTTTCCTGTCATCTCTGGTTTCCCTGACCTATCAAAGGTGATAAGAGTGGCAAGGACATTGGCCCTTTGGCTGTAGTGCACTCTGGTCACTTCTGTGGATTTCTATGGATTGAGTCCGAGATTCAAGGCCAGGTTGGATGGGGCTCTGAGCAGCCTGGTCTAGTGGAAGGTGTCCTGCCCATGGCAGGGGGGTTGGACCTGGATGAGCTTTAAGGTCCCTTCTTTAAGGGACTCAAACCCTTCTATGATTCTATGAGTTCTCAAAAGCAGTTCTTGCCTTGATCCTCATCAAATCCAGGTTATTCTCCTCCTGCTCCAACCTGGCCTCCAGGCACTGAGGACCCTGTTGATGAAGACTAAAGCAAAGGCAGCCTTATATGTGTCTGTGGTTACCAGATCAGGCACTGTTCCTAAATTCCTCCTTGTTACTTATTTCTGCTTCTGCCTTTTGTATGCTGCCTTTTTGCATCGGAGCCCTGACTTGACTTGTGTTTTATGCCAAGCCTGATATAGCTCCCTATTTTACTGCCTATTGAGATGAGCTGCTGTTGTAACTGGAGCATGCAGTCTTTAAAAAGCTGCCAGTTTTCCTGAGTACTTTTGCACTTCAGAGCTGCTTCCCGTGGGATCCCACCTACCAGTTTCCTGATGACAATTGCAATTACAATTATGATTGACTAATATCAGAAAACTAAGCTGTGAAACAGATGCTTAGATGTAGAGACATATGGAACCCTGTTGTAGTATTCCTATTTCTGCAGTTTTAGAAATATCTGGTGTTTTTTCCTGTATTATAAACTTACGTTTTAGGATGCACATTTATCTTTTACAGTATTAATTATATTTTTTAAAGAGTGCTTCTTCACCTAATAAAATAAATTCATATTCAGCCCTGCTTCAGTTGCTACATGAATAACGTGGAGACACCTGAAGGACTGTCTTTAGGAACAGCAATCACATCTCTTGATATTCATCTTCTGTAGCATAAATCATGCAGATCCCCTGTCTTAATTCATTCCCCCTCTGTTTCCATATCTGAATGCAAGTTATCCTTCCCTAGGTAAAACGCTCCAATTTCATTTCATTGCTGGTTCTCGCAGCTGCTTAATACTAAACATGTAATTAAAGGATATGCTAATAGGGACCTTGTTGCATTTGGAAAGAAAATTACAAACATACAAATCCATTTTTTATATTTCTGTGCCAAAGGATGTAGCACCCAGCAGTACTTTTAACACTCACAAGGTGAAAATGGATTCTGTCTGTGTAGACTGAGTAAATTCGGTTCCCTTCAAACTGTTGCTATTTTTAGAATTCTGTCTATTTTTAGAATTCTGTGAACAAGAGACATATAGATAATATTACAGATAGGTTGCCACCCAACAAAGCTGACCAGACTTCTGTCTCTGCAGGACTTGTTTCTGTTGGTGCTCCTGATGTAATCATCACATTGGTGATGTTTTCAGATTCCTACATTGCTGGTTTCCCACAGTTTTTCTCCAAGGAGCTATTCTGACTGGCAAGTTAATCATTAATCTTTTTTTTTTTTTTTTTTTAATCCATGACCCCTCATTATTTCTGTGTCAACTCTTCTTCTTATGGCAATCTCACCACCACATGTGTGATCTCACCACATTTCTCTAGCAATAAGATGGAATTTCAGACTGAAGTGACAGTCACCATCTAATAGATTTAAGCAACAGCAAAATGGGTGTGGATGAGGAAGTCATCAAACACTGCATCTCGCACATCAAAATGGAAAATAGACCCATGATATTAACTCAGGACATTACAAATACATCCATCTTGAACTCTGTAATGCATAGTGTCAGAGCAGAACAAAACCACAGGTAAAGTAAATCAAGCTCCTCAGAAAAATTGGAAGAAATTGCTAAGGCTGAATGAACTTGGGGTTAAAGACTATTTCAAAATGACCACTAAATTGAATGTTATTAATAGTACTTTTGAAAATCAAGCTCTGAACTTGGCACAGAATCAATCATTGTAACTCCTAGCCTATCTTACATGTTAACTATGTCCAGATGACAGGCAAGATTTCCTGTCTTCCTATCTCCATAGCTGATTGCTGATATGTCTTTCTGATGGCCTTTTAAAGCAAAAGAAATCAAATACTTCAGGCAGCTTTCTTGCAGTCCGTGAGAACTGAACATCAAATTTTCTGCAAGAGAGATGGCTTTGTAAATTTTTGCTGGACAATAAACTTATTCTTAGTGTTTTTTAAAGAACAAAGGGGGTTTTCTGTGAGCACTTAAACTCAGTGTGTAAAGTTAAAAAAATCAATAGTTGTTTTGCTGACTTTCAGATGACCATAATTCAGTACAACTCAGTCCAGTTCACGACAGTTTTATTTTCACCTAAATTCCAAGATGTACATTACTAGAATTTTATTCCTGATGTTTCCAGCATTTTGGCTTGGAGACTCCAAGCTTGAATGTTGATCTTCAGAATGAGGAAAATTAGAGGGCCTTATCATACAAAACTTTCATAATTTTTAGGAATTTGAGAGTGTAAATTGGTTGTGTAGATACAGGTTATTTGATAAACTAACCTGGAGGAAGTCACTTACTTCCTTGTGACCTTATGGAGTAGAAATTCCTTTGTGAATTAGGAAAAATAATTGACCTGTAATGCTCAAAGCACCATTTCTATTAGCAAGTAGCATTTTTACAAGTTGGTGAAACATTAGGTTAGCCATGGCGCTCAAGTTTGCTAGTACATCTCCTTGGTCATTAGACAGTTGTGTCCAGGGAAAGCTTCACTAGCTTGTACAACTGTGCCCAAAACTGGAAGTGATGCAGATGAAAGACACTACAAGAAATAGACCCACATATTTAAAGATATTTAAATATAAGGCCAAAACAGCATTTTGCCCAAATTGTGTTAAAATCAATGAATGTTATTTAAAGCTCCTAGGCTGTGAGGCTCCTCTTTTCCATTAATGTCACAAAACAACTTATTTTTGTGACTGAGGAGCTACCATGTTTAATGGCACTTTTTGACACACTGCTGAGTTCAGTGAAATTCAAAGTAAGAGAACTGGACTTAGCTCTTTGCAAGCAGCTCAATGAAGTCTCACTGCTACAAATAAAGGAGAAATCATTGAAAAAGAAAGCAATTTAAAATTAACTGACATAGTACCTTCTTTTTATAAAGCCACTGAGTTTTAAACATTTCCAAATGATAGGCTGTTTGTAGCAATGGGAGCAACATGGCCATATAAAGTTCAACTTTACATATTTATACCTAAACCTTCTCAAGTTGTTAGATTGATCTTATTTATTAATAAATTTACACGTCTGATTCAAAACCAATACAATAGTAGGACAAGTTCAAGTGGGTAAACCATTAAAGATGCAATTTATGTTTCTGTCTGTTTTCGGGGGATTTTATAAGGGTTGGTCTTCAGGCTCCTGTCTGCATTAAAAGTCCAGCCAAACCCATAAAACGAAAACAACGTTAAACAACTTCCCAAAAGACAGAAATAGCCTTTCAAAGATTCACAGGAGTACTTTTTCTGTGTCTAATCGGAGCGGGCAGCAGGGTGAGATTGATGGGCGCTGGCAGAGATGCATTTCATGAGGCGGCTGTCTGCTCGATGGCACGAGAACGGAGCTATCTGTCTTCATTGTGCTCCATTAACATGCCCCTCAGATCTATCAGGAAAATGCCTACAGTCCCGCTTCATAAATTATTACCTCTGACAGTTAAATATTTTAGACCATATTTAGTAATTTCGCTCAGTGATAGTTCTTCACTCACCTACATATTTTTACAGTTTAATTTCCATATAGGCTTAAAAAACCCAAAAGAGATGTTTTGGATTTTTTTCCTAATGTAAGGGGATTTCTAGTCTGTGCATGGTAAAAATGATTATCCAATTACTTGACTTCAACAGTGCAATCTATAGAAATGTGTTCCATGTCAGAAGAAGAGAGGTGTTCACTAACCAGGATATATCTTCTTTAAAGTATTAGATTTCCCTGCAACAATTCATTTAAAGGTGGACAATCGGTATATGGAAATTATTATCATGATTGCTTTCAGTGTTGAGCATAAACCAGATATCCAACTCAGTCGCTTTGTTTCCATTTGATCAGCTTTGTGAGGTCTTTGATTCTGTTTTTTATTTTGTTCCTACTGATTACATTCTATCAATCAAGTTTGAGAAATACAAGTATGTACCAGTCTTTACACAAAATAAAGATTTTAAAGAAACCACAGTATTTTACCTTGTTATCTTAGACTTAAAGACCAGATAGTCTTTAATAAAATGAAATTTTATTCAATTTATGTTTAATTCAATGTCCTCCCAAGCTGCACAGCCAGCAGTTACCAGTGCATTTTTGAAGGGAGAAAAGAGAAGTAGAAGAAGACAGCGCTTAGTGTTTAATAATGACCAGGCTAATTTTAATTTGCACTCCAGGGCAAGTAGATTTTAAGCAGAAATGTTTTAGTCTGCTTTAATAAATAAATAAATCCTCAATTAAGTATTTTTTTCTGCTGAAGTGCCCCTGGGAAAAGCATTCCCGTATGGAATAAAAGAGAATGTATGTAACAGCAAAAGAGTAGTTTCTTTCATAAGTATAGATGAACAAGCATAGATTAATTTTTGGTAAGGCAGTGGAGAAAGTCATTTTCCCAGAAGCTTTTCTGAAAGAGAACCCTAACACTGTCACCACACTGCCCCTTCTGCATGACAATGTCAGCAGTCCAGATGGGATTTCAAGAATACAGGTGTTTCCTAGGAACTTTCACCTATATAACCTAATTGGTTTTTTTTGTTGTTGTTGTTCTTTTGGTTTTTTGGGTTTTTTTAAAATTCTTTTTTCTAGCTCACTTCATGAAGCATGAAAAAATTTAGCAGAGAAGTAAGTGATAAGATATAGATGAGTTTCAAACCAAAGACTTATCAAGTTAACTGCACTGATCAGAGCCACAGGGGACAGTAGCTAGGAGGGAGATCTCTAATAAGATATAAGGTTTAAAAAATCAGAAGTATACATGGAAAAAAACATAACTTGATAATTTCAGAAGCCCTAACCATAGAATTTAGTTTCAATGCAGCTGAAGAAAAAAAGAATAGAACAACCACAAAGCCTGTTAAACAATATGAGTAGATTTCTATGAGATATGCTTACAGGAGAAAACCTAGCCTAAGTTAACATGAAGGACTGAGTTTAAAACATCAAGTGACTAGCTGGTTCTCCTCCAAGCTATGGACCACATCAAGTACAGCTGAGGGAAGATAAAAGGGTGAAAAAGGGAAAAGAATGTGGTACTTGAATGAGGAAATGTGCTAAAATCTTGCATTTATAGCACCAACAGATCTCACTAGCCACTTTTCTTTGGCCCTGCATAAGGAGGTTATAAACTGGAGAAACTCTCCTCACCTCAAAGTTTAAGCTTTGAAACCATGACCAGCTACCTCTGGTCTGGTTAGACCCCGCCTGGAGTCCACTGGTCATCTCTGGAGTCCTCAGCACTTCAAAGACATGGACCTGTTGGAGCCAGTCCAGAAGAGGTTACAAAAATGATCTGAGGTCTGCAGCACCTCTCCTACAAGGAAAGGCTGGGATTGTTCAGCCTGGAGAAGAGAAGACTTCAGGGTGACCTTCTAGCAACCTCCCAGTGCTTAAAGGAGGCCTATAATAAAGATGGGGACAAACCTTCTGGAAGACCCTGTTGCAACAGGACAAGGGGTGATGTTTTTAAACCAAAATAGGGTAGATTCAGATAAGACAGAATACAGAATTTTTTTGAAATGAGCCTGGTAAAATAGCGGGTTGCCCAGAGATGTGGTAGGTGCCCCATCTCTGGAAACATATGAGGTGAGATTGGACAGGGCTCTGAGCAGCCCTGCTCATTGCACCAGGGTTGGACAAGATGAACTTTAAGGGACACTTCCAACCCAAACTATTCTAGGATTCTATGAATCCATGAAATTTATCAGCATACAGTTTAGATGGGTGCTGATGCACTTAGCTCTAAGTTTTTGTTGTATGATGCCATCTTTTAAAGCCATTGTAACACTAAAGTAAAAACCTATTTTTTTTCTCCCTCCAGTTATAGTAAGTTACATGCAAATTTAGTTCCTTACTAAGAAAAAGGTTTTTTTTTGTTTCTGGAACAGCACCACTTTTAACATTAAACATATATAGCATTTAGAAAAGGTCTCACAGAAGTAGGTGCCTTCATATTAGCAATCATCACTATGGAAGCTCACCTAGGCCAGTAGAGATGATGATAGTATGCATAACATAAGCTTGCCTAATTTGAGAATGTAGCTGGTAAAAATGAATTGGCAGATGACCTTATTAACTTTTCACAGAAAGGTCTGTTGCTTATATTTTTTGTATTTTCTTTTCAGGCTAAATTCAAAGATAATTTTAAAATAACAATTTCAGGATGGGTAAGTGAATCTGAATCTGAATCTGAATCTTCCCAGACTATAAGAAGCATGATATCCAAACTCTTTGCCACTTCAGGCTTTACAACTACTTTTCTTCTCTCAACAGGCCTGTTGAAAAGGCACATGAAGTACAGTTGATCTATAAGAACTTAGCACGGACTACCTTGGGATAGGCTGCACCCAGGTCATCCAACATCTTACTTTAGAGATCAGAAAGTGCTAACACCAAAGGTTGATTATGAGTATTTGTGCATGGGGCTGGGCCAAGCACTTCCAGGGAAATATCACCCTGCTCTCAGTCACACATTACAAAGCTGATGTGTCCTTACTGTGTGAAATTTAATGGGGATATAAAAACCAAACCCTTTGTGATTTCTCCTTTTTTGTTTTTTTAAGAGAGCCTTGACAAATGGCTGTGATAAATACTGGCATCCTTTTAGCCTCTGTCTGAGGGACCTTGAGTGTGATGGCAAGTAGGTCTGGGCTGTGGGCAGGTGGATTGTCCTCCTGGACCACTGGGCAACCATTTGTCACAAAAATACCCCCATCATATCTAGTTAGCCACTTGATACAAAAGGTCTAATTCAACTTAAAGTCACGCTGGCAGAAGAACAGGATATTTAGCTGTGAGCAATGTTGATTGTGAATGGAGCATTTGGCATGTGAAAATCAATGAGAGGTTAGGAGCCAAGAAAGAGGTGTAGGTGTCTGAACACTTTAAACTATGCATAAATTAGCTACTGTAAGCAACTGTTCACATTCAGTGCATTGTGTCCTGTAAGGTCTACAAGTCTTAAATAAATTGAGGCAAATTTTATGTCCTATTTGCTTAAACAGATGAGTGCATGAAGCAACCATGAGAAGACACTGGTGCTTCAACAAGGCAGTGAAATTAATAAATTCCTAGTATATGTCTTA
Source organism: Daphoenositta chrysoptera (assembly GCA_013397915.1). Classification (NCBI taxonomy): domain Eukaryota; kingdom Metazoa; phylum Chordata; class Aves; order Passeriformes; genus Daphoenositta; species Daphoenositta chrysoptera. The sequence continues at coordinate 209,367 of VZRO01002491.1, forward strand.
GTTTCAAATTCAACATCAGAAAACTCCCAAGTGGTGGGAAATGTTATTTCCTGTTCAAAAGGTATAGGAAGAAATTTAATTTTTCCTGTGATGACACAAAAGAACTGCAAGCCAGGTTTAGAGGCATGTAATACCAAGGATTGTTCAAACAGATAAAGAAAAAATAAAAAACAACTTCACCTTAGGTGGCTTACTATGGAATATACAATGAGAGACTACACAACTACAGAGAAATTAAGGTAATAATTTAGCTACATGAACATAACATCCAGTTTGGGCAAACTGGGTAACTAATAAAGCAGAGGTGACATCTATCTGTGTGTGACTACTGCTAACCCATATCCTCTGAAGTCGTAGGGGAGATAGTTTTGATGTTTAGGTTTTCATATATTCTGGTTCTACATATTATGGTCATGAAAATCACTAATATCTAAGGTGGCAGAAAATACTTCCTTGAGCAAATCCCAGAGTTATGTACTCTGAATTACCAGAAGCATACTGCATTTTTTTAGGACGTAGATAAAACAAGGCGTTAAGCTGTCGAGAGAAGAGACTAATTGGAAAATCAAGAAGAGATAATGATAGGCAAATGCTGCAGCTTAGATGTTCAGACTAGCAGACAGCAGTCACAGGAGTTCTTTGCAGTTACACGATGAGGAGATGCAGAAAAAATGAAAGCAGGGTAAATATCATTAGAAAAACTGTTTTAATTGCAAATGCAGTTACAGGCATTGCTAACTGTTATATGTATATCTATTTTTAGAGTCCTATTCATATACTTGGGTAAGGCATGTAAGCATTTAGATATGAAATTTTTGAGATAGTCTGAATGATAACAAGATCCCATGAATCACTGCCAAACAAACTTCACTCTAGTATAGAAATGTTGAATGCATGTTTGCCTGCTCAGCCAGCCCAGTCAAGAATTCTTCATTCTGCTCTTCTCATGCTAAAGGAAATCTGATCATATTTTATTGAATGCAAATACAAGTGTTTCCCAATTGAGTAATTAATTGAAAACTCTCAGTTACTGATAGGATTCTTCAGAACTGCAGTATGAACAAATACAGACTAATCTTTTTCAGGCAGGACTCCTCTCTCTGGATTATGGCATATATTACTTTTCAGAGAGCAAAAAGAGCGAGTAAATACAAATTTGTGATAGCTTTTGCAGGGCGATTTTGTGCTAATGCTTCGTAAAGCTGATGCTGCAAGCTTGAGCACTTATGTACAAATCTAAAGGGAAAATGAAAAGGAAGAAAAAAGTCTTTTTAAATGAAATTAAAAAATGGGGAAAATAGTTTTCTATTTTAAATGATTTTAAGTTTATATTTTCTCTCTGAAGACTCTGGGAAAGGAGGATTATAATTTTCTAGTGGCAGCATGTGTTGCCATGTGTTTTTCTTGACCTGGTATTTGCACACATCTATACCACATATATACCACATTTAGAAGCTTATTCTATTTTTTTCTATGTAAGACCAAAGAAGAAAGTGCCAAAAGCAGGTAGTTAGGCAATCTGTTTTCTTCAAAGAATGAAAAAATAAAATTTCACATTTATATTATGAAGAGGAATCAGGGAAAGAAAGAAAAAATTTCACTTGGTTCCTTTCATTCTAGGAATCTTTTCAGTCTTTTTATTGCAACTCTACTGTTACATCCATACCAAAGAACGGTATTTAGAATTATGTCTTATGTTTATGTCAGTCCTGATTGTATCAGAGTTGCCCACTTATATTTTTTTGAGTACATATTTTCAAAGCTGAAAGATCCTATTTCTGAAAGGAAAGATCTTGGTTTGTTCGCATAAAGGCAGGTAAGGAAAACTTTTACCTTGGATTTTTATGTCTTAAAATATAGAATATTGAAACATTTTATTACATTCTCAGTAATGAACTTCAAAAAACATAACATCTAACCATAAACAGATAGTTAAAATCCTATTTACTATAAATGTACATTTTCAGTAACGTATTTCTTTGGAAGTTTTATACACAGCAGTCAGCCTAAGGAGAAGTGGATTAGTGGACAGATTTTTCTGTTGCTTTAAAAAAAGAATGTTCGTATATGAAATAAAGTCTAGGCAGGGAAAATAAAGTATGAAAAAGGGAATTGGTCCAAAGGATTTCATTTCCCCCAGTAGTGGAAATGACCTGCTAGAATATCTAGAAATCAATAGTTCTATTGATGGATAGTCAATCGTTTTAAATAGACTTTTTGTTTTATATCACTTCTAGTTTTATAGACTTGTGGTTTATAACACACATAAAAGATACAAGCCTCATTTAATTTGGAATTTCCATCAGTACTTGAAAGCCTTCATGCTTAATTCATATTTAAATAATGGCAATTAGTATCTGAATTTCCATGACATGATTTGAGGATAAAAACATTACAGAAAACCTTTAGTGTCAACTTAATTACTGCAGCATTAATTATGATTGCTATCTCGAAGACAATTCTTTCTCTCAGAAAACCTGGAGTCCTAAACTTCAAAGGTGAAAGTTCCAGTGATTCAAAAATACTGATATCTGTCAGTTCTTAATTCCAGTATTTTCTATTTCATTTAAGGAATACACTTATGTATTGAAAGATAGACAGAAGTTTCTTCAAAGTCGTAATTATTTTAGAAGCAATGTTTTTGGAGTTTTCTACTCTTTTAATTAAATGGGGAATTGTTTGGTTTTTGTTGTTGTTGTTGTTGCTTGCTTTTACTGACCTCCAAGCTACCCATGCTGCCAAACACATCACTTTCTTATCACAAAAGAACAGAACAGTGCAAAGTAGTGTGGGTGATTTCCAGTGCTTTGTGTTTGCACACAGCATGCCAGAGATACAGCTATGATGAAAACTAATTGAAAATTCCCTGGAGTTCCTTATGTACCCCTGAGTGCTTGAGATTCCGTGCAGAAATTTCTTTCTTTTAGTCCCCTTGGGAAAACACAGAAATATTGCAAACTATTCTTCCTAGCGAGCAGCCAACATTTAAGGCTAGTCAGTACTTACTATGATCCTTTATTCATGTCCATCATCTTCATTATTTCACAGCAATTCCTGAAGTAATCATTAAAAATGTGCAATGTACTTACAAGCATCATTATTTTAGCATCCTTCTTATACATGTTCTGTTCTATAAAGGAAAAGAAATACTGCAAGCAAAACAGAGCAGTTACAAAATTCTATACTTCATAGAATCAGAGAATAGTTTGGGTTGGAAGTTTGGGTCCCATGGGCAGGGACACCTTCCACTAGACCAGGTTGCTCAGAGCTCCTGGCCTTGAACACTTCCAGGAATGGGGCAGCCACAGCTTCTCTGGACAACCTCTTCCAGGGTGTCACCAGCCTCACAGGGAAGAATTTCTTCCTAATCTCTAATGTAACCCTACTGTCTGTCAGTTTGAAGCCACTGCCCCTTGTCCTATCACTCTAGGCTCCTGTAAACAGTCTCTCTCCATCTTTCCTGTGGGCTCCCTTCAGGTACTAGAAGGCCACAATGAGGTCACCCCAAAGCCTTCTCTTTTCCAGCCTGACCAATCCCAATTCTCCCAGCCTTTCCTCACAGCAGAGCTGCTCCATCCCTCTGATGCCCTTGGTGCCTCCTCTGGGCTGGCTCCAGCAGGTCCCTGTCCTTCCTGTGCTGGGAGCCCAGGGCTGGATGCAGCACTGCAGGTGGGGGTCTCATAAAAGTATTAAATATACAAACTTCAGGAGTGTATATATGGGAGAGATCTTTACAACACTCATGCATTTTTCTTCTCCCATCTTGTTCCTGAGGACAGGAATGGATGGCATCGTATTAGATAAAGATAACAGAAGAATGGCCTGATTGCAATTTATGCTGATGATATACTCCCTCCCATCACTTTCTTCCTCTTTTTGCCTGAATGTTTGTTACAGGCAATTAAACAGGTGATGGATGAACCCTCAGCTCTTAGATTTTACTGCAAACTATACAAAGTTTGAAAACACTGCTATGTGATATGAATTATGAGCCCTTACTGACTAGTTTGCATTTCAATTGGCCTTGAAGAGTTTCACATGTATGAGCAATAAACAACCCACAATAATGGTAGAATCTGAAGAAAATAAAAATTCTTTATCAAGAGGTGAAAAATAGTAGCAACCCTTACCGTGATTTTCTTTTGGAATAACCAAATGCTGTGCTGTATTTGCTATATATCTCCCTGCAAGGAAGAGTGGCAAAACAGATTTACATGCTTCTCAGTTTGAAATTGTTGCTACTGTGCTCAGGAACAGAACCAGATCCCATAAGATATAAAATTTTGCAGATGAGTTTGTCATTCCAAATATATGCCTTCCATATTATGTGGTGCACAGCCATAAGAGCATGTGTGCAGTGCAATGGGTGCACTGCCTTGGTTCACACCTGCATTAAATTACATCTCTCACCACCTTTCCTGAAATCATTGCACCACTTGCTGATGACAGGATAGAAGTCCGTGACTGTTTCCATGACTCTTTGCTGCTCTTTATGTTACCACAAAAAATACAGGAAAAAAAAATCCCGTTTACAAGAGAAAAGCTGAGTTTTATTTGTTCCTTTTTAATTCCGTGCTTTGGGGAAGTAAAATAAACTAAAATAAAAGGACCGTAAAATTTGATGGGCAGTTGATTTCCTTGTCTAAACTAAGAGGATTAAAACTCTTTCTTCAGATTGACCAGGGAACACTTTTACAAACCCTTAGCTTGTAATCCAACTCCAATAAAGAAACCCTGCTGATTTCCTGGAGAAGTAGGGCTTCTATAAAACATTTAAAATTTTGGTGAAGATGTTTTTTCACTAAAAGACACAGGTCCCAAGGTCCTCTCTTCTGTGCCTGGGATTTGTGAACTCACAGTATAAGTGGCCTGGTATTTGAATTCTAATTGTTTGGGCTTTTAATCTAACTTTTAAATTAATTCCAAGCCTAATATATTGAAGCTTTCCTTATTTTACTGTATTATTAAAGGTATTTTGCAATAAGTAGCAGTTACAAAATAAAATCTTTGAAAAGCATTAGAAAAATAAAAACATTTAATTGTTCTTTATGACTCATGAGTTATGTTCATGACTTGCAATTAAATCCATTCGGGAAGACAAAAATTTCTTTATTACTAAGTTCTTGCTAACAACTGTGTTATGTGTATATTTTTTTCTAATATTTATCTATTCTCTCTAGCAAAGCATAGCAGGGGATATAATATAATGCTTTAATATACTTCAGAATGTCAACTGATATCCTTTAAAACTTAATTCCTGGTATGTTTTTTATATTCATTTATTTTTAAATGCCTTGAAAAAACATAATGCTACTAGGATCCATAATAGAGCACAGAAAAATTTTAGTAGTTATTTTATGTAAATATATCCAAAGAGTAATTCTTTCAACCACTATAGTTGCTTTAGAGATTGTTATAAACTCTTTATTATTTTCTGAAACAAATGAAACAATTAATTAGCAGTGTAAATGAATCTCCTAATAAATCTGAAAGCTGAACACAATCAAAATATGTAATGAAATGTTAATATTATGGGAATTAGGCATTTTTTAGAAGAAAACATGTTAAAACATTTTACAGAAGAAAACATATCTTCATTGTGAAGATAAATATCTTACAAAAAAGTTCAAGTTTTTCCTGTGTTAACAAAAAGAAACACTGGGTCACATGGGAGGCAGGGAGGCTTCCCTGATTGCCCTTAGTGGAATCATGGCTTAAGCTTCCAAGACTCCCATATAATGTATAAGGAAATTCTGCCTCAGAGTCAAAGGGGAACTCATTACTCAGTGGGAAGTGTGATCCTAGCATGGTCTCTTCTCTGTGCAGAAATATTAATCATGTTCATCTTTGCAGTAATAGGATGCTAAACACTGTCATTTAGCACTGCCAAGGTATAAAATTAAACCTCTCTATACACTGCTAGCAAAGGCTACATTTCATAATAGCAGAAGGCTGGGCCCATTCACTCCCTTTGATGAGAATATTTTTTCCCATGATGTTAATAATTTCATTTTTATGGATATAGCCCTTTGTGTAATCAAATATAGAGCTTGAACCTTTGTTTATTGAAGGATTGAAGCCAAAGAAAATAGCTGTCTATTATTAGATTTCATTCTGGCATAATTAAATTGGTTAAGGGTACAATTTTCTACAGAAACTGTTCATTTTCCAGTAAAACCAGTAACATGAAATTATGTGTAGAATTTTTCACATGGCAGTGCCTAAGGAAACATCTCTGCTGGCTTAAATGTATAACAGAACAGCTGTGCCAGCTTGAAGGAACTGTAGTGTGTTAACTATATCCATATAATTATATTGGTATTATTTTTGTATGAAGTCTTGAAGGAGCTAACAGTTTGGCACAGGGAAAGGTTTATCAAGCTTCAGAGGAGCAAGCTAATGGAGTGTGCCTGAAATGCACAAAGAGAAAAATTAGCAGGAGATCAATTACAATACTAGTAAGAATATTAGTGGTGACAGGAAGTTAGAAAAGTATTTTCAGAAAAAAACCCAACGAAACAAAAAAAGACAACAACCCAGACGAAACAGACCTTGAAACCTGAGCCTTCATTTTCCTTTCAAGGATTTGTAACCCAGGTTTTTGAGCAAAGTCGTTGCCATGAGAAGGCTTGCAGAGAAGTTAGAGGTACAGAAGTAAAATCTACATTTGGAAGAATATAATTTCTTTGTAAGATTAATAGTATTCAAAATGAGTTTAAAAGGAAGTAATTGACTTTTTCATTGTAATGTTGTAGATGTCAGATCATGTACCTCTGTTCATCCTTCACGACAGAACAATTTTGTCATAAGCTGTGCTTTCTTTCCAGTAAAACTGAGTAAGAATTGCATGAAAAATCTTATAGATATATATCTATATGTACATAGATGTGTATAATGGTGACATATGAAGCATATGTTCAGCTACATCTCCCATGCTGACTCATTTCATCTCATCAGGCTATTTTTGAAATGTGATGTAAAATAATCTGAAAGGAACTATATCTTATTAGAAAAAGGACTGTTGCAGGAAAAAGTCAATAAAGTCAGGCAAATAAGTCAATATTAAGCTTATTGAAGCAGTGTGACAGATCTAGAGGCAATTGAAAGCATAGTAGTACCTTTTCCTTTTTGCCTGTTAGAAAATGCATACAAGTATGTGAACATGTCTGTGAGTGAACACCCAGGCAGACACACTGAAGGAATCCTTCCCCACCTGCAGTGCTGCATCCAGCCCTGGGCTCCCACCACAGGAAGGACAGGGACCTGCTGGAGCCAGCCCAGAGGAGGCACCAAGGGGATCAGTGGGATGGAGCAGCTCTGCTGTGAGGAAAGGCTGGGAGAATTGGGATTGTTCAGCCTGGAAAAGAGAAGGCTTTGGGGTGACCTAACTGTGACCTTTCAGTACCTGAAGGGAGCCTACAAGAAAGTTGGAGAGAGACGATTTACAAGGGCCTGGAGTGACAGGAAAGAATCAGAATAGGTTTAGATTAGAGATTAGGAAGAAATTCCTCCCTGTGAGGCTGGTGAGGCACTGGCACAGGTTTCCCAGAGAAGCTGTGGCTGCCCATCCCTGGGAATGTTCAAGGCCAGTTTGGATGGAGCTCTGAGCAACCTGGTCTAGTGGAAGGTATCCCTGACCACGGCAGAAGCGTTGGAATTGCATGTATAAGGCCACTTCCAAGCCAGGGTTTTGATTCCATGATCTATTTTCTTTAGAAGAAGGATTAATAGCTTACTGCATTCAGGTTGGCTTGGTGTATTAAAATTATTAGCATTCCCACTCTTATGTAGCACAAGAGAGAAAGTTTTGGAACTGCATGCTAGGAATGCTGCAAGTGGATTAGGGAAAAGTCACTCAAGATGTTCATTTTGGATATACCTGTTGTGACATCATCCATGCAGGTGTATTTTGTAGAAGAGATGTTTCTGAAGGGAAATAGATCTAAAGGGCAAGGTCCTGATCAACAATGTGTGTGTTACATTTAACAGATAAAGTTTCATGTCTCACTAAAACTGAATTAGGACTATTAGTATAAGATAAATCAGTATCATCTTTCCAGTTGTACAATAAAAAGTCTTAAGGAAAATTTTTACAAAAAGAAGAAGCAGAAAACATTCATAAGACAAACATTGCACTAAAAATCTTATAAGCAAAAAGATAACGAATTCTATATGTTTTCTGGAATTGATTTTTAGTTTGATTAATGTTTTAACAGGATGATCAAATTATAAAACAGTTATTATTGCTAGTCTAGGTACAAGGATACTAACATTGGATGCTCAAAGCCCAAATCATCTCATCATCTCTATTACCAAAAAGCTTCATTACACCCTTGAAATCTCCATAACACTCTTAATGTTGTTATTCATTAACTTTGTAGTATCTTTTGGGTGTTATGTTCATTCTTGTGATGTTGCTCCAGATCCTAAGACTGACATAGTTTTCTTCAATAAACTGGAAAAGAAAAGGATTTGGAATCAGTTTACAATGAGTCATCAAGCATCTCAGTATTTGCTGATGGTCCAAGGTTGACATGGCTCTGGTTTTGCATGACTCATTATGTAGATCAGAATTTGCTTAGACCTATCATTTTCTTAAATTTGTGATTTAGACTTTTTTTCTTAGTTTCTAAATCTATGTTTTGCATGTTTTTTTCTCCTCGCCTTCTAATCTCTAGAGCTGTTTTTACCTAACCCACAGAATTAGACTCCTTTCATAACCAGCAACCATGCTGGGTTTTTCCAGTCTGAGACTTCGGTTGACATATTTTATCTATATTTTTTTATACTACTGAATCATGAAACTATCTGCTGAACCTCAACCAAGTTCATCCATTGTAAAAACAGTCCCTATATCCTCTTATTGTCATGATTTAAATATATTTGGATCGAGCAGCAAGGACTCTAGCAATTCAAAACAAAGATGTCTGGTTCTGAGTAGAAAAGGGATTGTAACAATTGTGCTTCTGCTGTAATATATATCACTATTTGAAAGTGCTAAACATAAAGTAAAAAAAAAAAGTAATTTCCATGGAAAAACAGCTATAAAAGCTTATGCATAAATATTAACAATGTCATATTATCTCAAAGGTGCAATTACATTGTTGTTACTTATAATATTTAACAAGAAAAAAAAAAACTGAAAAAAAACCCCAAAACCCAAAACAAAACAGAAGACAAATTCAATTTATTCAGAAGTTGAGCCCATATGAAATAAATGCTCGCTTGGCTTCCTCAAGATGTTAGTTTCACTGGAGTTACCATGAAAAAGACACAATTACTTGTTCTTCTATTCCCAGTCCACAATTTATCTCCATCACCCCGGAGAATTCCACTATTGGTATTCAACTATAACTCAAACTATTTCACAGAGAATATTTTGTAGAAATCAATAATGTTGAATGTATTAAAGATGCACTGAAATTGTTTTATGAGTAATCTGGGCAGTTTCAAAGTACTTTAAAAATCCAGTACAGCTCTCATTTTGCAAGTGAAAATACATGTTTTGTATATTTTTATGGCAATATTTAACGAGGAGATAAGAAGAAAAGAATATTAATTTTCTTTCTTTATACATTCCTTTAAAAAAAAAGAAATTATTCTCCAAAGACTAAACACTTATTTTTTACCAAATAGCTTAGAGTATTGTCACTTTGGTACTATTAAAAACAAGATTAGGTTTTAATCCAACAAATGAATATACACAGTGACTCTGATCAACACAGATGTTACTTATATATATATAATTCTATAGTAATATGCAATATTTGCATATATAATAAAATGCTTTGAGGACCTAGGAAAAGAGAAAAGAAATAGTCAGAAGAACTTCTGGCACTCTTCACCTTGACAAAGTCTATCAGAGCTTTAAGCTGGCTGAAAAGTGCAGAGCAATAAGCATGATTTTTTGGTTTGTTTGTTTGTTTGTTTTAATTTTGCATTTCCTTTTTTCTTGATGATGTCATTGTTGTCTAACTTTTGCCTCTTTTTATACCATTATAATTATCCGTTTAAGTTGTGGTCCTAAATAGGGACAGCAGAATTGCTTTTACTTGTGTGCCTGGCTGCAGATTTGTCCTCCCCATCTTCTTAGACAGCATTGAAGTGTGTCACCTGTCAGAAACAGCATTAAAATATCATTTTACAAATCAATGGATATGAAGGAGTACTCAATATTTTGTCATAGTAATTTGACTTTCCTTTTCTTAATGTTTCATACTTTAAACAAAGGTTTTAAAAGGCACGTGGTTGTTTCCTGGTAGTCAGTCAAGAAGGCTGTCCTAGAAGTATTTACAATTGTGTTTGTGATTGCAGGTGGGAATAATCCCAGATATTGCTTGTTTTCAGGTGTCTGCAGAAAGGCTTAAATCAATCTGATAGAAGGAAATTAGAAATGTATTTTCATTTCACTCTGCCTTTTCCATAAAACTTTACACTCAATTGCCTATCCCAGAACTTAATGTTAATAGTTATGTTGATGCATTTTTTTAGAAGTATGACTCTTTTCAACTATTTCTTCAGTTAAGATACCTCCCCTAAATCTAGCATACTTTTAAAAATTTGGGTTAATTTTTGGGAAAAAAGCACTGAACCACAGTATCTCCTGTTAACACTTCAGAAAAACCCTTAAGAAAAGAAAAGCTTCATGAACCCTTTTAGGTGTTCAGTTTTAGACTGTGCCATATACAAAGGTAGGTCCTCATTTCACTACCACATGTGAATACAGTGAATGCTGCACTAATTTTTTTATCAGATTGGACAATCAGTCTGGAGCAGAAGCCTGTCTCCTTTAGGTATCAGGTGATATGTAACATCCTGATACCTGGCAACTATATAGCCCTTCCTTCATACAACTTTCAGATAAATATCTCAGGACTTTCAATTCTATTTGCAGTAGTTCCCTTGAATACCTGGGTTCTTGTAAATCTTGATTTAATTTGTACTTAACAGGTATATTTATTTCAAATGCTACAGAAAGTAATGACTATAGGCTCGCATCTCTCTAAAATTTTGTCCTTTTTCAAAAATTTTTCTTTCCAAATTACTAAATTATGTGGTCCCTGTAAATAACATCAGCAAATATTTCACATTTTCATAAGTAACAAGGTGACCAAACCCATAGGAGAGATACCATCAATTTCTACTGTCCAAATGAATTACCCTAAAGACTTTGATGTGATAATGCCACTTCATTTCACTTTCACTAAAAGTTTACATCTAGTTATCCAAGCTTCTGTGCTTAGGAGGGTATCTACAGAGGATACTCTGCTCCATCTACAGTAGGTTGCTACACTAGAAAGAGTACCTCTTCCCTTTGACCAAAAAGGATGATTTGACCAGTTGTTAGTTAACATAATGGCTAGTTTTGACCACTAGTCTAGCTCTTAAACAGATAAAATTAGATAATCTCATTTCTACCTCTTGTTTTTATTAAAAACAGATTGCTTTTCAATAGCATTTCCTTCTCATTTCAGACATGGAGTGTTTTTCTTCTCTTAGTATTATTATTTCTGAAATAAATGAGATGTCAGAAATGTTTTTCTCTGTAAGTTCTTACAAGTCTTGTCATAAGACCTGAATAATAAGCAGTTTTTCTATTCTCATCACATATTTCCTCTTGATTGTGACAATATATACAAGGAAGAAACCACAAAAGGCACAGAAAACTTTAAATATTCTCTTTGATAGAAAGAAGTTTAAGAATATTGGCACAGATTAAGAAATGATGAAGCCAAGTTAATATGATTTTTTTTTATAGATTTGAAGATATTGGAATAAACTTAGAAGTCTATCACGCAGCAGAAATTGTGTTGCAAGTAACTAGACAACTTAATTGATTTCCAATGGTACTTTATTGCCTGTGTTTGACAAAACATTACGTGTTTTACGCTTGTTTGTAGGTCGTTTTCCTCATCTGAGAACAAAAGAAATAAAACCCCCACTCTTTAAAACCAAACAAACAGAGAGCAATCTGCACAGCACTTGGCTCCCTGAATCAATTTATTTCTACAGTTATTTTCTTACCTCATAATATTTAATAGCTATCACTATTTTTATATAGCTTTTTATGAAAGCAAAGAATTCACAGTTAAGAAAAAGCTCTCCTGGATTTATGGTTAGTTTGCAATTCTCTTCAGATGGTATAATGAAGTCAGACAAAAATCAGAGGTTGTTGGAGGGAGAGGACATGAGGACACAACAAACCCAACAAAACTACAGACAAAACCCCAAACCTTTTGATAGAGGGACTGCTTTCATCTGCAAGTGAATCTTTATGATCTCTGTAGAAATTAATTGGCATGTGACAGTGCAGGGTATTGCATTTGAAATCTTTAAAAACTTGTGTGCATCCTGTTTGAGTTGATCCAAATCTTTAAAAAGTTACTTCTAATTTCAGCAACTGCAGTCAACATGTGACATGAGATGAAGTGATTTTCCTTTGACAAGAAAGATTTTCTAACAAAAACTTTGTCAGGAGTTTTATTGATTGGGTGGGTGGGGTTTTTTTATGTTTGTTTTGGTTTGGGTTTGTTTGTTTGTTTGTTTGTTTGATTTAGTTTGTTTGGTTTTGGTTTTTTCCCAGTTTTTTCTATTTAAAGAGATATTTGGATATTTAAACACTTCCAGAAAAAAATCATAATTATCATTGTGTCATGATTTAAGAGACAGGTAGTAAGTTTTCCTGTTGAAAGAAGATAATAATTTTTCTCTGAATATAAAATAAATTTATGATTAATTATATTTTACATTGTGAATTATGTTATGTATGCCTTATATTTTTGTCTATAGATTTAAGGCTGCATTCCAGGCACAAAGAAAGGGACTGATTCCCTGATGGTGATAATGAGAACATTTGGGGTTGCAAAAAGGGATATGTGAAGGAATGAGCTGCTTTTGAGGAAAAACAGTGATTGGGTTTTTGTTTTTGTTTTTTTGTTTTTTGTTTTTTTTTTTTACAGTGGGCAGTAAACCTTGAAATGTGTGTATTTGGGGGATTGGAATATATTTAGACACATGATAGTGAGTATATTTTAGCTTTGTGTAATAAGGACACCTTGAAATGATACCTGTGAGAATGCACAATTTTAGCCACAAAGTTTTTGATGTGCTATAAATATGGTACTACTTTGGATGTTACTCTGCATGTTATGCATTTTGTTCTGGCAGAACTTAAATCTTTATTGTCGTGGGTTGGAGGTGAAATTAATT
>VZRO01002493.1:1677-17548 GCA_013397915.1 Daphoenositta chrysoptera
GAGCTGCCCCCGGAGCCCTCACAGCTCGTAGCAGCCAGGCTGGGGCCGGTGGGCAGGAACAAGGAGAAGGGGGCAGCCCTGCCATGGCCCCGACGTGTTCCCGGAGAGCCAAGGGTTAACACCGGCTCGCTTTTGCCGAGCAGCCCTCCTTTCACATTGCATCAAAGTCCTTTAAAGCTGTTTCTCTTCCCTCCTCCCCTCCCCGGCTGGAAAGACGATTTATCCATGCAAGCTAAGTAAACAGATCTTTGTTTTCGTCTTCCACCCACTGCCCTCTTTCTCCAGCCCGAAGCTGGAGCCTCGCCAAGCCGGCTGCAGCGATCGCTGCCTCCACACACTCACACACACACACGGGGGAAGGGGGGGGGAAGAAGCCGGGTTTCTCGGGTGAGGCAATGCGCCTGCAATTGGCAGGGACAAGGCAGGAATTGTAATTGCACTTCATCATGTGATGGCTTATGAAAGAGGAAGTTTGGATGTTTTAGTCACGTACTCCTTTGCCCTCTTGCTTTAGCCTCCAGGTTCTCCGAAGGAAAAAATTACATATATTTATATATACTGGTGGAAAGCCAAGAAACAGTGTGTTTGCGCATTTCAGATCATGAGCAGAGCTGGAGTGCTAGCTGAGCGAGGCTGCAGGGTAAGAAGAAAGCAAAGCTTTGAGCTGTGGCAGGCTTTTAACTGCAGGACAGAAAATGTGATCTGTATTTATTTTCCTTTATTTTTAATGAAAACTAGCTGCGTGGAAAAGTCAAGATGAGCAGTATTCTGGTTTTGCCACATTTGCTGCCTTTGAATTCATTCTGGTGGAAAAGAAAGAAAAAAAATCAACAAAATCGTGTTACCAAGCTCAATGTCAAAAAGCTGATAAAAAAATAGTGGCAGTGCTACATAGGAAATGTGGTTTATGTATCAAATCACAAAAAAAATAGCTCAAAGCTGCTGACTGTTACAGCAGTAACTGCACAGGAATCGAACAAATAATGCATTTGTCTCTTGTTCTGCTTTTCTCTTTTTTGAAACAGAAACCATCCCTTTGTGCCCGATCTCTGCGCAACGCCCCTTGCTGCAACAGACGAAGGCTATAGATAGGAGCAGTGAGTGCTGGACAATGTCTTATGGGGTGCAGGGCTGTGAAGGTCTGGGGCAGTCCCTGACCAAGGAGCGCCATGGTGGCATGGATGAGGGTCCAGCACAGTGTGGTAGGCTTTGATCTTGTTCTGGTGTGCCCATGGGTGAGGGAAGGAGGGGAGAGGAGAGGTTGGAGTGGGGCAGCTCTTTGGGATGAGCTCTGCCACCCCCACATCAATGCCATGCCCTTTCTCACCATGTGTTTTTTTGCTTTTGTCAGTGAACCGCACTGAGATCTTGCGGTGTTTCTCCTCCTTCCTGCAGGGTCTTACATCCTTTCCCACCTATCCTCTGCACTGGCAGCAGTGATCGCATGCAGACCCTTGTCCCAGAACTGTGCCCCCAGCCTGCACTTCACCCACATACCTGTCCCCCAGGGGGCCTCCCCTTCCTTCTGTGTACAAACCAGTGCTCCTCACCTGCTCCCCTCTGCCCTCGGCATTCTTCTTTCCCTTCTGATTGAGGGCTGTCTCACATCCTTCTCCAGCAGATAATGCACTGCTTGCTCCACGGCTCTTATTTGCATCCTTCTGTTGTGGCTGAAATCCTGCCGGGTTATATCAAAATGGCCAGAGCCAAGATAGGAAGGGCAATTATGCTGAAGGGTGCTACCACCTCTCCTTCATTGATCCATAATGAATTATGGAGGTTGCTCTCCCAGAACTGAGAGAGGAGAAGCTGGGAATTGTCCTTGGAGTTCTGGATTTAGTCAGATGCAGGTGATTCTGGGCCAACAATGTTTAATCTAGAGCTTTAGGGGAAAAAAAAAAAGATACTGATGCAAATGAGAGTGTCATCAGGCACAGCTTGTTGACATAAATAGGCTTTGGACAGGCTCATGGTAAGCCACTGATCCTGCAGATGTCTACAACCAGTGATAACTTTATTCACAGGAGCATCACTATGAATGCAAAGCTGTGTACACTTAGGGGCTTGCAGGACGAGAGCAAGCTTCCCCGAGAGCCACTCGTCAGCGGCGTGCTGACGGCTGCCCCGCAGCCTGGAGCTGACTGCTGATGGCAGGAGCTGACAGAGCCACTGGCACAAAAATACTCCACTGAGGCCGGAGAGAGGTCACTGCACTAGCTCAGTGTGAGGCAGGACGTGCCAGAGGATTGAGAGGGACTCGAGCAGCTACTCAATGTCTGCTATTTCCCATACATGGGGCTTTTTATTAACTCCTTGAAGTTAATGCTGCTGTTTGGTACTAACTTCTGAAGAGCTGCGAGGCACCTAAGCAGAGCCTGCCTAGAAAAGGAAGCAGCAACAAGACAATCGTTTACCATTAATTCACGGATATGTCCCTAAATACGGAAATGCGATGTGTGCTGCTACGCTGCTCCAATGCTTTGCTCTAGATAGCTTGGGCAGGGCTAGTTACCAGGGATTCGCACTGTGAGCAAGAGCCTGGGTGCTACAGCTTCTGCTCCATTGGTGGGCTCTGCTCTAGGCGGTTTGGAGCAAAATTTGCATGCTTTGTTTAAAAAAGCAGACAATTCTGTTTGTAACAGCGCAGTTGACTTTATGCCCTCTTTTCAAGTAGAAGTAGAAAAAAAAGCAGCAAGGAAAAGATCATGGAAATACTTGAGAAATTCAGAGGTTACTACCCTCCGAAAAGAACGAAAAACTTCAGACAGACATTTCCAGATACCAGAAGAAAGGGCAATTGATGTGGAAAAGCTTCCGCCCCTTATCCCCAGGCTGAGTAAATAGGCATGTCGGGTTATCCCATTTACACCCCGCCTTGGTGCTCTGCATTTCGAGCCACAGTCAGCAATTGTCTGCAGCCACGGGCGAGGGGGGCAGGAATGTGGTGGCCGGGGGCTTCCCGGGGCGCAGGCAGAGCGGCCGGCTGGCCGGGTGACCCCTTCCCAAAATAAACAGGAAGCCCAGGAAGCAGTGACCCCTCCGTGACACCGCGCTGGCTCTGCTCCCTGCCTTCTGTGGGGGAGTCGACAGCCTTCCAAATACCCTCAGAAAATTGGACAGGGGCGAAGACTCCACAGGAAACGTTACAAAATAAGAGCAGAAACAGATCGTCTGTTGAAAAAGTTACAGAGGGCTTTAAAGCTCCTTCTTTTTAGGCTTCTGGATAGTTGTATTCCTTGCCTGTGCTTCATTCCCCTGAGCCCATGCCGATGCAGCTTGCAGAGCCCCGAATAGCTGCAGAGGGGCAGAGCTTCCCTTTCTGCATGTGTGGAAGTGCTGGTGTGCCTGAGCAAAGCACAAAGAGGAGCCCCAACGAGGCTGCGCCAAGGGATTTCTCAGATGGGCTGGGGAGTTCAGGCTGGGAAATGCTTTTTCCCTGTTTGTGGGAGTTGGCAGTAGGGTCCTCACACAAAATAAAAGTCAAAACCGAGGACCAGACCATCTCGAAGTGTGGGCCAGGGCTATTAATGCTGTTTCCAACATGGGAGTTCCTGCATTACCCGAACATCCCCCTGAAGCAGCAAACTGGCGCTTGCTGACAGCTCCAGCTGGCAAATCACCTCCCGGGCCTGCCAGAAGAACTCGCCGTCCCAAAAGCCTCCCTGCCTCCACGGCTGGTGGCCCCACAGTTTGGGGCAGGACAGGACCACCACCAGTGGGGCAGGCAGCCCAGCTGAAGGGAGACAGTGCTGCTGCTGATCTCCAGGCTTCCTGGCAGCGCCAGCCATTTCGCAATCCCATTTTTCTACTCACACAGCAGCAGTTCTCTCGTCCTCCCTGCAGGGCACAGACACCTGGAGGGGATGGGGGCTCTGGGGGGCAGGTGCCGATGGGTTTGGCCTCCACACACATCAGCTAGTTCAAAAAGACTCGAGGGAGAAAAAAAGGGTGATGGATTCCCTCTCTGATTCCCTAGCAATTGCTAGGATTGTGTAGCTATCAAACACTGGGTAAGCAAACCAGACATGCCCACCTAGCTGGGTAGCAAGATGCAGTATGCTGGTGCCCTTCCTATGCTCCCCTATCCCCCCACCTCAGAGGGGTTGCTCCTTAGGTAAAGGACTCTAATACAGGGAGTGGTGGGCAGCTCCTACAGGAGAGTCCCCTGAACAGCCCGGTCTTCCTTCAGGAGGAATTTTGATCATTGGCATGCAAAGGCTGCAAAATGGTTCATTAGGCTGCAGCCTTGGTTTGTCCCAGGCACACTGAGATATTGTTGGGGTGACCATGTTTCTGCTAGTCATTGCAGCTATACTATTTCAATTTTACAACGAGACCAGAGTCGACAGAAGTGTGCCCAAATCTGAGAAAACACAAAATGCAAACAAAAATTTGTTTTGGCCTCCCAGGACTTCCTCTCATTCTCACCCTTTCTGTCCTTCTGATGCTCAGGCAGTGCCCCTACTCTGCGGGAAACCCCTTAGGGAGCATTCTGGGCAGTCAGAGCGGAGAGGAAATGTTCCTCTCTGTGCTTCAGCCCATAGCCTTATCTTTTTGCTGACTGCAGTCTAATATGCTAAGTAAAAACAAGTAAAAAAGGGTATTTTTATCTTCTTGTACATTCTGTCATATGAGTAGTATACTACTGTGTAGCAGTGCTGAGGAGCAATACTTACAAGTTTAGGCATTAATGATGTATTTGTAAACTTAAACAGCAGAGTTGTATGGCATTACTTCATTCTGTCCATGTGTACTTTCAGCCAAAAAAATCATACACATCCCTTTTCTAGGCACCCACATCCCTTCTGCTCATGCTGAGCTCCAGAAGGAGGTGCCTGCTAGGAAGTACAGTTGAGTTCATATTCGATTAAAAGAACACCAGCAACATTAATAACTGGTAGATCTGTGCTGGAACTGGCAATTAAACTCAGTCTCCTCCCGCAAATTCCAGTCATTAAAGGAACTTGCCAAAGGCTGGGACTTGCATATCGCTTAGTCTCCCAAGCAGGACTGGATGAGGAGCAGTGATTTCCATGATGGGTCCCAGGCAGGACCTCGCGCCGTGCTTGAGGAGTGGCCATGGCAGTGAGCCTGCTGGGGCAGCTGCAGAGGCTGCCTGCACGGCTGCCACTTGCTGCTGATCCTTGCACGTGCTCTTGGAAGGTGCCAGGCAGGCATCCCTCAACAGGCCTCCCCCTGACACGTCTCACCAGTTTCCACATGCAGTCCATCATGACAAGGAGCACCAAGCAGCTGCCTCTTCGCTCCATGTTCTGCTTGCACTTCCATACGCCTCATGCAGCCTCAGAGGGGAATGACTTTTGAGTATTGAAGATCTGGGATGGGTTTCGGTGGCTGATCCAGAGGCAAGAGGACGATCATCTTGATCATCCATTTTCCCTTTGCCAGTTACTATTATTGCTAACTGCTGTTCCACACACATTGTAATTAAGTGGAAAAAATACAGACCAAATGAAAAAGAGTACAAGCCTCTCAAAAACATCTCTGCTTTAGCTGCAGCCTGACTCAGCCTTCAATTAACATTCTTACTTAAAATAGTTTTGTTATACAGCTTTTGTTAAATCTTACATAATAGCAGACCAAATCACCACCCCAGAGCACCATGCTGAAGAGAGGAGCTTGGCCCTGGTTTCCGGAGCACTGTCTCATTCTGTCTTTCATCCAGATGGCCTTGGGCGTGAGCTGCATGAGCTACCAGAGGAGAGCATGCAGCACACCTGCAGCTCTGCTTTGGTGGGCACAAGGAGCTGGTGCTGTCACCTGGAGAAGTGGTCCCACTCTCCCCCACCCCAGCTCTTGGTTCTGCCAGCGCTGCCCTCGGCATTTTGCTTGTGTGGCTGCTGGAGCAAATCTGGCAGCACCAACAGCTGCAGTGCAGCCTGCCCCAGTGCCACCATCCTGCTCTGCCAGGGCTGCTTCTGGGGCAAAAAGCAGCAGGTTGGGATGGGTGGCTGGGAAGGGACCTCAGCAGCGGCATCACTGTGGAGCTGCTGCAGAAGCCCCTCATGCTGCACCCACAGGTGTCCTCCCATCACCCACCAACAGTGATAACCCTCCCCAAGCTGCCAGAGTGCACCCTGAGGAGGAGGGAGGGACACACGGACCAGTGGGGCTTCCCGGGAGCACAGGGCCACTCTGGAGATGGGTCTGATTTCCTGCCAGGACCCGAGGAGTTTAAAGGCTGGGCTCCATATCCTGCAGAGCAAGATGACAGCCCTGCCTCCATCACCAGTAACGATAATGTGGGGAAACCCCTGCACAGGACTTCTCCTCTTCAGTGCAGAGGGGTGTCCTTATAACTCAGTAGCACTAAAAAACCAATTAACTACCAGCATGATTTTTCCTTTGCTGTTCTTATTGGGCCTATGTCTAACAGGTACAATACCAGAATAAAACAGATGTGTGCATGTATGTGGGTGTAAATAAATGGGAGTTTGTATTAAAATCTCAAAAACTGGTACATGCAATGCAGGTATGAGGTGAGGAAGATACTCCCACGTTTTCTTCAGTATGGGGGCCTTACTTTCCATGTGAAGCCATTGCTGTCAAGTTTATGGCTCCACAGATGCTCTCTGGGATTGTGAGAACCTGACCCTAGGAGTGCACCATGCTTGTAAACCAGGATGGTGATTCAAATGGAGAGAGCTGGGAAAAGGAGTCAGGCACATCTAAACCTAGTATCACTCACCACTCCCAGCCTCAGTAAGCCAATGATCACAGAGGAATCATAGTTCCCACTGGAGGCAGCTCTGCTAAGTCACTGAATTTTCACTAGAGCAGCATTTGGCCTGAGGTGATGATGCACTGCATCTCTTAACGTGAGGTCAAGCAGTCCTGCAGCTGACAGCTCACTCCTGCCTCGACCAGAGAACCATTGCATCTGCTTGGCTTAGCTCAGAGTCCCAGCCTGGCCCACCATCAGAGCTGAAGGAGGGTCGCTCCTGCCAGTGTCCCCCTCTGCCAAGGAGCTGGGAAAACCCCTAGGGAGGACAGGAAAGTCATAAAATGGGCTCAGCTCCTCTTCCTCTGGGAGATCCTGCAGTGGCACGCAACCTGGAAAGAAGTAGGTTAATGCAAGAGAGGCCCTTTCTTGTGAATTTTGTTTTAGACTAAGAGTTACGTGTTTTGGCAGACTTTTTGATGAATAGGTCAGCAGGGTGTAGAAACATATTCTAAAGCTTTCTGCATCCTTGCACATGCTTCTAGTTGCTGGGGGTTTTGCCTACTGCTTCACTTGGAAAGGTTTAAAAGAAAATGCAAATCATAGGCAGAGAGTAGAGATAGATTTTTGTGCATACTTTTGGCAGAGATTTTAGCCATTCCTTTGTCATTTGTGAAACAACAGTAAGAAACCCTACTGAACTGTATATGATATGAAAATACCGGTTTCTCTGCTTACAAATGGAAAAAAGATCCCATCACAATCTGCTATATGCACCTCCAGGTAGCATTTATAAATGTCCTTGGAACTTTCTTTGCCTCAAAATGGATTCCCACTCAGGGCAACTGGGAAGAATCTGGACTTTTTCACGTCTTCGTCCAGAACTAGCATTGGTAATAAAAAGATATTGTTTCATATACTTCAAAAAGATGTGAATGTTTCTGCATGCAAGGCTTTCAGAATCAAACTTCTACACTTGAAATATGAGAAAAATCATATGAGCAAAAGACTAAGAAAGTCTTTTCAGATGTAATCAGATACACTGTCCGACAGACTGGAATACTTAAAATCCTTTTCAACCAATGGCATGTCAAGACATGCCTGCTTCGGACACTGTTAAGACATCCAGCCCCCATATTTTACATACCCTCCTAATTACATTCATATGTTCAGTTTAATATTTGACCTCTTTCTTGCAACAGAGTGCCAAGTAAAGCACTCCACCTCCTAGGTCTCATATAGGAATTAAGCTGGGGACTGTGGAGGATTCATTATTGTTTTATTCCTCAAACATACACCAATAAGCAGTAAGCAAAATAAAAACATTTTTAAAAACCCCAACCTACAAATGTGGACTTTTAAATTTAAAGTACACTCTGGGCTCTTTCTCTTGGCCTTGTTTTTTGGAGCACTTTGGTATTCACACCTCTAATGCTTCCTCCTTCCTCTGGCAGCTCACCAGCTACCAGGTTTCAGCTTCTCTTTATTTGGAGGAAAAGGCTATTTGCACAAAAATTACAGCATTCCAGAGTGAGAAACTGGCTCATCTCAGTTGTTAGGACTTTTGTCACTGAATCCAGTAGGTTCAGGTTTCCACTGCACTGGGAATGGCTTTACATGAAACCCCATGGAAACACTGGCCAGAAGACACCAGCGGAGAGAAATCCACTGTTTTCTTCCCTCCCCTAAATTCCCTAAGAAGCCAAAGCCAAAAATCACATCACTGTCAGCAAGAAGAGGATTGGAAACCTGATAAATGTGATTACTTGGTGTTAAATGCACATGCTTTAAAAGCATGTTACAAAGAGAAAAAGATCTGAAGGCACAGTGGTTCCTAAATGGTGGCCTTTGGACCATTGCTGTTGTTTTAGTGAAGGAAACAGCAGTGGTGACAGAAAGAGCAAAGTGACTGGCAGCCTGCACCAGAGTACATTTCACTCCCAGCTTGTTCTCAGGCAAGACAAGGTTTTTCCCGAGTGCAGTCCACAAGGCTGGATCACAAGCCCTCAGCCTTCAGCACATCAAGATTTCCAGATTCAAGACAATGCATCTGGGATATTTTGGGATGTTTTGTACCTCCTGTATATTTTACTTGGACAGTCAGGTTTAAATACCATGCTGCTCTGCTCTCCTTTAGCACTGTTATTGCAACCTTTTTTGTGGAGAAAGAAGAGTAATCCTCATGTAAAAATAGTAGCGTTGCAGACCTAGACAGCAGATGATGTTATTAAATACCTGGGCAAAGTCTAAGGTCATAATGCTCTAACAATTAACAAGTTATATTGTCTGTCACTTAATAGGTAACCTCCTGGTGTGGGATGTTTGCAAGGCTGAGCACAGTGGCAAGTGGTATCTTGTCCAAGCCCAGATAACTCTTCCAGTTAAACAAATATTTGACAACCATTCTCTTCCCTCAATTTGTTTGTACCAGCATGTTGGATAAAAATAATGTGATTCCATTTAATCTCCTAAACGATCCCTTCTTTAACCAACCACATCAGGTTTTAACTAGACGGTAACAATTTGAGTGCTTATTGATAGTTGCCTGGCATATAGGATAATTTATAGGAGCACAGAGAGACAAATCCTTAGGGGATGTAAGTCATTGTGAGTGTGCTGCAAAGCATGTCTCTGACTGGCTCCCCAAGGCACTGTGCCCAGGAGGTGTGCTCACCAGCCAGCTTTTGTTGTCCACAGAGGTCTTCAACCATGGCACATGTTTATTCTTACTCATGGGTCCGCTGTCCTAGGGATGCACACATTTATCTGCGTTGATAAAGTTGAAATTGAACCTTCGTAATATGTGTCAAGGCTGTTCTTATTGCATGATCTAATAAAATTTTCAGGTAGGGCTCCCTCTAAGGATTAATTTCATATTGTAACAACTGCACTTCATCACTGTTTCCCTTGATATTTGCCTAGCCTTCTCTGAACTTTACCTCTCAGCTGATGGGTGACAATTTCACTTCTTTTATGGCACTCCCAAGTGTGACAGAAACATTGTGTACCTGCTCATTTACCTGTTTCTTCCTGAAGTGTTTCTTCCCTGCCAGTACCTCTTAGGAAGTTTGCCCAGGCCAGCTGCCCAGGCCACCCCGTTAAACAGCCACAGCCATTCCTGCCAATCCCAGTTGTATTTTTGCCTGAGCAGAGCAGCTAGTTCCTGTTGGCATGCCTGACTCTCAGAAAGGCTGCTCCCCTGAAGTGCAGCCTTCTCTTCTGACACTGCCTTCTTTTAGAAGCATAGGCATCACTTTCAGAGATGTAGAGCCCTCCATCATCTCTTCTGGCCCTTCAAAGAAACTGTGGGAGCTAAACATCGCTCTATGGGCCAGATCCTGGCTTTCATTTAATTACTGTAGAGTGGCAAGATGGGAGGGCTAAAGAAGAGTCCTGTCACTGCCAAGAGTTTTACACAGTACTTTTCCTCAACAGTAATTGCTCTCCTGCTAGGATCCATGAACTTGAGAACAAAGTACATTTTATTATTTACAAGGGTTAGATGACAAATACAAACAGATGGTGTGAAGATGACTCCTGATGCATAGTGATGAAGGAATTTAATATTCATGGGTAAAGGCCTGGAAGATTAAGTAAACAGATTCAAATGTGCAGGGGAAAGTATCTCCTAACAATGCATAAAGTCAGTATGGCCTTTTTTGCCCTGTTACTGCTTGGCTCAGGGCAATTAACATAAAGGAGAAGACTGGCCAAATTTTCCAGTCTTCCCCAAGCATCCAACTTGAGCAGCATCTTTATAAGGAAGCCCTCAGCAGGAACTTTTGCAAGGCCAAGAAAAAACCCTTCTATTTTGCTGTTGAAGAGGGCTGCAAAGCCTGAGCATGCCCCAGTCTGCTGCAGCTTACGTAAAGCAGTTTTACCTGAATGACAGTGCTGTTTTAGCTGGGACTGGTCGGATGGCTTATGATTACTCACCCGAGCAAGGGTTGTGCCACTGGAGTCTCACCACACCACTTTGCCACTAATGATACTTCTCGTGGCAGAAGCTGGGATTTCGCTGGTGCTGTTTTCACATGCAGTCATCTTGCAGAGGCAATTTCAACACTGATGAATATTACGAGTCAGGTCCTCAGTATGAATCATCCTGTCCTTCCAGATGACTTTTTCTTTCTGGTGTTTACATCAGAGGCAGGGAATTTTGATGCTGTTTTGTGCCAGTGACTAAAGGAGTGTTTCATATGGGAAGCGATTTCCAAACTCTCTTAAGTCATCCCTTGATATATTTCCTTTTGTTGTTGTTTTTTGTCCTTTTGAGCATAGGCAGATAGTGAGATGTTTCCAAGGTACTACTGACTGAGTGCTGAATGCACATTAAGAAAGGAAAAGCAGGGGGAAGGGTTTATTGATGCATGTTTGGACTGGATTGTGACCAAAAGTTTGCTCTGAAACTTTGATTTTCCTTGTCCAGATCGGGTTATTGAACACACAGATTATGTGGGATTCGTTAATCTTGTTGATTTAGATGATCACTCAGCCCCAGAAAGGTGTGCCCATGGAGCCAGGAGCAGGACAGCAGTTCTGAAGTATCTGTCCCCCTGCCTTGTCTTGAAAAAGCCCCTTGCCAGTGCAATAGTCAGGATTCCACAGCCTGCAGAGAGATGGGAGAAGCTGAGAGATGGGGTAGGGCTAGGGAATGGTTGAGCTCCAAGCTGCAGCATGCAAAGGGTGGTGGGAAGCTCCCCATGAAGGTGGAGGCGAGCTCTGCCCCTGGCACTCCATCACTCTAGCTCCAGGAGGAAAAATGACACCCCAGACTCAAGAAAAGGAACTGCTGTTTGTCTGCTCTATTTTCATCCTCCTTCAGTAGCCGTATGCACCACAGCTATTCTTATGGCAGCCTGTCAAATTTGGGAAGACATCAGGCACCTCTTTCTTACGACCTTGCTGCTCTGCCATGCTTTCTCCAGAGCACCTGGCAGCATCCTGGTACCTGAATCCTTTTAAAGGCTGTCATGTGAGGGAAAGGCGTGTTTATTGCCATGACTCCAAAGCTCAGATTTCCAGAGGGGCCAAACTGCTGCACAAGTAAGTCATGCTGCTCACAGTGGCAGGTGCACAGCACCCCTGTGTCTGGTATCCTCTCAGAAATTTGCCTGGCTCTGTGGATGCATGTGGTTGAAATGGCTGTGCAGGCTGGGATACGGCCCAAGATATGCCTCAGAGAAACCTGCCCTGTGAATAAGAGCCTTTGTTAAGATGGATCCCATCTGTACATGATTTCATCAGCTCCATGAAATGTACAGGACATTCATATGGTGAAATAAGCAGAGTCCCTGTTCCAAGAGAGAAAAACCCTTCTGTCTGCTTTTCCACAGGAGACTGCTGCCATATGAGGAGGTGAAACCTTCTGTGATGCTGTTGTGCTCTTAACCACAGGACGGGAAAAGCACTGTGACCATACTAACATCGTCAGAAAAATAATGTGCATGGAGAGGCATCAAAAGCACACCCAAAAAATTGCCAAAAAATTGGCATTGCCCTCTCCTTTGCCTTCCCTTCCTTAAATATGGAGCTGCTTAAAGCAGCATAAATACAATTCAGGCCAGCTAACAAGCAGTCCAGAGTGCTGAAACACTCCTGCCGTCCAAGCCAGCTCCCTGCCAGCGATTTCATTTACCATATGTTTGGTGTGGTTTTTGGCAGAGTCAGCCTGAGGATTTTTTGGGCAGGCCTGCAAAACAGTTTTTCCCTGCCTCCACCCAAACGTGAGCAGGTCCTGTCTGCCACCGTCACACTGCTGTGCAGGGTCAGCCTGGCTGTTTTGGACAAAAT
This sequence comes from Daphoenositta chrysoptera, assembly GCA_013397915.1. Taxonomy (NCBI): domain Eukaryota; kingdom Metazoa; phylum Chordata; class Aves; order Passeriformes; genus Daphoenositta; species Daphoenositta chrysoptera. The sequence goes on from VZRO01002493.1 coordinate 14,153, forward strand.
TAGTCAGAAGGGCCTCTGGAAAAAAGCCCAAAGAGGGCTGATTCATTTTCCATAAGAGTATTTGTATTAAGGACACAGTAGGAAGATGACTTCTTCAGCATCACGCCCAACCGCTGTTGTAGCTGCTTTTCCCATGGCGCAGTAATATCCCCAGGGATCACCGCCGTGATCGCTGTGTGCTTTCGTGCTGGAGAGGCAGCTTGAGCAGGCTGCGAACAGCAGCTAAGGTAGATCCCGACAGGAGCAGGGAGCCCCAGCAGAACCGGCGGTACCCAGCAGCAGCCCACCAGCAAAGCATTTCTGCAGATGCCTCATTCTTCTGGTTTCTGTTTCTGTGCTGTGAGCGTCTGTTGGGTTTGCAGAGGAAGCCGCTGAGGTGTGAGCCCGGGCAGCCCCGGTGCTGGCCCGGCTCTGGAAGGCCAGGTCCTGGCAGGGGGGTCCCGCTCCCCCCTCGGGTGGCAGCTCCGCCGCCCAGCGCCGTGCTGCCAGGTGAGAAGGCTGACAGCTTTCCCAGGGAAGGAAACGGGAGGCTTGGGTACACACCGGGAAGGATTAGCTCACGTGGGTGCCAGCAAGGAGCAAACCTGGCAGGATTAGGACGCTTTTCTCCAGGCACTGGATCTAGTGTCAGGCACGGCTTGCTGAAGCCTGTCGGCATGTCACGCTTCTGCCCCAGCTGGGGCACGACCACAGCAAGCTGTGGCGTGGGGAAGGCTGCTCTGGAAAGCCAGCGCTGGTGCTAATGCACCTGAACAGACCAGCTGCAGCAGTGCAGTCCTGCCAGGTGGGATGGAGGTGCTGGGCAATGCTGGAGGACCACACTGGGATACTTATCCCAGGATGCACCACCCAGGCATACAATCTGGCTGGTGCCATCCAGCTAGGGCCCAGGACGAGTCTAGCTGACCCAGAGAAAAAGAAAATGGAATTTAAACACACTTCCCTGCCCTTTTTTAAGCAAATTCCAGAAGGTGGGAAGGTCTAGCTGCCTCTTTCTTTCCTGCCCCATTTCCTGCCCCAAGGGAATAGCAGTATTTCACAGAAACAAGTCATGTTCACCCAGCAGAGGAGCTTTGCAAAAGAGTCACAGATTGTCTGTTCAACAGACACTGTTCTCTACTTGCTGACCTCAGGGAACAGCTTTGCCAGGTAAGCCCTCCAAGCAAAGATGAAAAAAACCCAGTAGCCTGCAGGGCTACGATTCCTCCTCCTTTCCTGCTGAATTAATAGCTAGAAAAGCACCACATCTGCAGTGGCCAGGCACTCTGTCCCCTCTGGAGGAAGGCATTGGCATTTGGTCTAACCTCTATATTTCTGTTCTGTAAAGCAGCATGTCTGATCAGCCTGATTCACCCTGGAACTGAGATGTGAAATTTGGCTTGATACCCACTGGAAGGAAATTTAAATATTCATGCCTATAGCAACTTCTTTTGCAGACTACTCCAACAAGCGAATGCGTCCCAGCTGGGACACCTGCTGTGCACAGCACGGGCAGGAGCCATCTCTTCCCCTGCCTGCCTCATCTTGTGCAGCTCCAGCCCATCCTGGGGCCGCTCCTGAAGGCACCACACCTACATGCCGTGGGACTGGCACAGGTGCCAAGGAAGCTTCTGTGTACCCACAGAAGGCCTGGGGGCCCTCCCCGCGTGGGGACCCGCGGGGCAATTCTGGCTGAGTCAGCGCTGCGGCCGCCCTGGGCACCAGCCCCTTCTGGTCCTCCTCGCCCGGAGACACAAGCTGGCCTTTAACCAGCGTTAGCTGTGCACCGGGAGCTGTCAGCGTGGCTTTTGTTCCACTCGTGGGTCTCTGCTGCAGCAGGGCCGGTCTGTTAACCCCGGCGGTGACTCGGCACACCCCAGCACACCCCAGCACACCCCAGCACACCCCGGCATCCGTGTGGGAGAGCTGCGGCAGCCAGGGGAGCGCCGGGGGATGGCCGCCGCTGCCACGTGCGGGGCTGCAGAGCTGCTCTCTTCCCTATTCTCATTTAGGGAGAAACTCTCGCAAATTTCGCAGCCCTTTCTAGCTAAGGCAAACAAAGGGGAAATTAATTCTGAGCGGGGGAACTGACATCAGTAAATAGCGAGGACATTGCTAAATGTGAGTGGTTGGTTGTTTTCCTGCAGAAGCAGAGGCGGGCAAGGGCAAGCTTAGAAGAGAAGGGAAAAGTGGCAGGGCAAGGGCAGGGATCTCTGCAGAGAGAACTCAGCAGATAAAAGGCAAAAGAACAAAGGGAGAGACGCTGGGGAAATATGACTGAGCAGATGCATTGCTTATCTGCTCCCGCATCAAATACAATTCCTAGGTGTAAACCAAAAGCAATGACTAACCCAAAGCTGAGGACTGGCCTGTGGGAAGGGGTTATGCTGCTGTAATCAAAGGGCCGAGGTTAAACCATTTTAGTTAAGGCATTGCACACGTGAGCTGCTGATAGAAGAAAAAAATCTGGCTTTATGGCTTCCAACGAAATATCACAAACACGGTGGCTTCCTGGTGCAAAGTGCTGATCCTGTACAAATGCATGCTTCCATTTGTTCAGAAATTGTTGACAAGTGTGCTGGCTGCCTTTATGCTGGATAAGGCACGGTTTGTCTTCCAACAGGTGGTTTCATGCCAGAAAAAAAAAAAATAAATTGAGAGCCAGAATAAGCACATGGTACAGAATTTTGGCTCTTCCAACAGAAATGTGCCTGGGAGTTCACAAATAACCCTGATCAATCTTATCCTGGATACTGCCACTTGTCTTAATTTTCACTTAAATCAAAGCAATTTTAGTTTAATTGGCTATTTCAGTTAAATATATGTCAGTGCAAATGTTTCTAGCTCTTAGGTCCCAATATAACTAATTTTCCAAGGCAATGCAACAGGCAAGAGAAATGGTGCTCATGATTCTTAGAGCATTAACACATACATTTGACAAACACCTGCCCCGGGTTTAGGTACTAGAGGACCCCCGTGGTGTGTGGGGTGAGCAGAGGGACCTTTCCATGAGGTGCTGGGGGCAGGCAAGGGGTTTGGGCAGGGGCAGATGAGAGAGCCAAGGCAGGAGCCAGAGAGAGCCCCGGCAGGGAGCTGGCAGGTGGGAGCAGCAGACATCTTCCAGCCTCTGAGTGGGATGGAAACCTCCTTCCCGGGTTTATTGCTGCAAGGTGTGTGCTCGCCTCCTCACTCACCCTAACCTGCCCTCACCTGGGCTTTGAACTAGCACGTCTGGCCGAATTTTTGACATGACTGTATGAGTGTTTCTGCCACCTCCGGGAGAGGAGCAGTGCAGACAGATGTAGGCGGCAACATCTTCAAATTACAGCTTAATCCACAGCAGCTCGTGAGTCAGGGCTGTGACTCACAGGCAGAGACAGCTCGGCGTGAGGGGCACACGGCTGCTGCCCGGCTGCC
>VZRO01002493.1:17602-53217 GCA_013397915.1 Daphoenositta chrysoptera
GACATGTGTCACTTGTGTGTCCAACCCTCTATGAATTACTGACAGAGTGGCCTGGAGACCCACGTGTCCTCTAAATCCTCTAAACCGGGTTTCCAGAGCGAAAGGAGGGTGGAGGCATGTTTTTATACCACTGTGTTGGTTCAATTAACTGTTTAGATATAAAAATTAACTCCCACACATCCTGCAGCTTCTTGAGGTTTTACTTTTTCTTTCACTCTGAGAGAGATTAGTCTTTGGTGACTGAAGAATATTTCTACCCATACAAGTAAGTCTCTTGGTGCTCAAAGGACATGGGGTTTCTGTGAAGGTCTGATTTTAGGTGAACCAATGATTTTAGCTGCATCAATGTTCCAGGAGTTAAAGGCAAGCCTGCATTTTAAATGTCTTGCATGCTCAAAAAAACTGCCTACCCTAGGCCAGTCCCAAGGCGTGAATATTAATGAAAGAGCTTCCCCACATGAACAACATGTACTGTCACATGCCTTATGCCTGCCTCGAATTTAAAATAGCCTGGTGCAGCCATAGGGAAGTCTCGTGTCACTGTAACTCCACATCAACCGCAGGTAAATGCTGTGGGTGATACTGTTCCGCTGGGATGCATTTCCAAGTAGCTTCCAGAACAGCTCTCCTGGGGGGAATGGACTTGATCTGGGCCGAGCATGACTGGACTTTGAGGACTCCAGGCGTGCCGGCTTGGGTGCGCAGGGGCAGAGTTGTTTGTCTCACTGTTTCCACACGGCTGCTTTATTTTTAACTGCCAGGACTGAATTTCCCAAAAGGACTGCATCCTCACAGACAACAGGATATTAAATTTAAGTGACAGATTTCCGTAGTGGTCACTTTTTTTCCAAAATCTGCGGCTGTCAGAGCAAATGTGCTGAGAACGGGTGCTCCATGCAGCACATCTCCTGTCCCACGGGCTGGTGTCCCTCCTGTGTCCTCCCCTGGGAGGAGAAAGGAAGGCCAATCAAAGAAGCCTCTCTGGCATTTTGTCTGAGCTACAAAAAGATGATAGCTGGAAAGTTTCTTCTGCGTTTTGTCCTTTGAAGGGACATGTTTAGTGTCACTGCCTTGCTTCAGACACCTGCCATATGTGGTGTTGAGAGCAGCTCTAAGTGGGACAGCGAGGTTTCGTTTGTGTCTCTGAGGAAACCTGTCTTTTATTCCCAGCACACTGGTGTTGCTGTGCTCTCCTTCTCTGAGCTCCGACTTGCAAACGTGTCCATCACTCCCTGCATATCTGCACTTCACAGGCATCATTGCCTTTAACCAGCCTCTGCCTTTCCAGCCTGTGCCTGGCCATTGGCAGGGCAGGAGCAAGCCTGGTGCTGGGCCATTTTGCAAGGTATTCTTGCCTTGTCCCTTTCCCACAGGCGTTTGCCCCAAGCTGGTTATCGCTTCTTTGAAGTCTGGCACACAGAAAGTGTGTTTACTTAGAACAGGGAAGTAGGAAAACACTAATGGCGAGCAAACTGACTGGGCAGGCAAACATCTCCACTTCTCCTTTTTGGGTGTTTTCCCAGCTTGTAGAAGTGTCTCGTGCCTGACTCAGCCTGACAGATCAGCAACCACCCCCAGAGACATCCCCCACCACATCTGCCTCCACCAATCCCCTGTCCTGTGCCAGCCTGCCGTGGCTGGAGGCAGGGGGGTCTGGCTGGGGTGGTTCCTGCTCCCCTCAACACAACAAGCACCCTGCCTTCAGCGAAAAGGGTGAGGCTGCCCCTGTGGTTCCGTGGCATGCAGCGAGTGACTGGCACCACCACACTTTCATTACCTCTTTTGTACACTGTAATATGAATGTCCCTTCCTCTTCTCCTCCATCTGCCCTCCGAAGGTTCACCAAATCTGGGAACCAGCGGTGAAGGAAGTTGTGCCCTTTGCTGCTGCCCTCTCCTTTCCTGCCACCCCGACCTACCCTTGGTGGAGTATGGGCAGCAGGTGTGGGGTGGGTGGGCAGCCAGTCCTTGTGCCTGGGGTTTGCTCCCCTTGGGGGTACCAGGCCTCCTTCCACACAGCTGCTCCTTTCAAGCTGTTTCCGAAGTTTCAGATGGGCTCAGAGGAATTGCAACCAAAGTACTTGGGAGATGTTGCAACGGGACATTTTGTTATAGTGAAAACTACCTTCCTCCTTCCCCTCTCAAACCTCTTGCTCATGCCCAGCCCTGCTCTGGGGCTGCACAGAGGCTCACATCTGGGACCAAGTTAAAAATTAATTTACCTTTGCAGTTATTTTCCAGCCATATAATTTCCTTGATCCCCTTCAAGTGAAAGCATGGGATGGGAAGGGAGCAGGAGTGGGGCACTCATGGCATGGGTGGCCCCCAGAGGAGATGTGGGCATGGGGGGACTCCTCTGTGCTCCCACAGATGTCCACTCATAGAACCAGTCGTTGGAGGTTTTTAAGGCAGGCTGCAAGAGGCTGAGATCACACCCATTAATTGTTCCCTTTGCCTGCTCTTCCCTTGCCTGATTACAGGTTGTCTAGACTGAGAAGTGCAGGTTTTGCTCTTGGAGCATGATCAGAATAAGGTGCAACATGCCATCCTCCCCGTAGTGGAAAAGGGATGTCAGTGTCTGCTCAAGGAGGTTTTCTTTCTCTTTTGGCTTGGGCTGGCTTTGATCTGCCATCTCCTGGTGCAGGGAGAGGATGGGGCAGTCCCAGCCTACACAGTGCCCGCTTCACAGGTAGGGCTTGGATCTCCAGGCACTGAAAAATGACTCAGTGTGGATCAGAAAGTGGTGGTGTTAAACACCAGTCACTTCAAAGCTGTTGTCAGTTGGTAAGAAAATAATTTAAAATTAAACCAGTTCTGAAACTATCTACCGCAAGTGGTTACAAGCCTGAGTGTTGTAAAACTGGACCGTTTCCTCTTTTCCTCACAACGATCGTGTCCTTGATTCCTCCTTTAGGCTGCTTTGGCAATTCTTGCACAGTAATAAAAAGGCATGACACAGCATATGTTTTGTGGCTCACCTTGCCAAACAAAATTACAATGTTAGTGTAGCTTCTTTGCCTTTGCATAATGAACTCTACAAAGAAGCTGGAGAGAGGGTAAGCATCTGTGCCAAGATAAAAGCAAAAACAAGAAGTACAAAGGTCTGGTTTAAAGCAGTCTCCGTTTAAAGTAATTCTTTTTAAAATGACTTATCTTGAAACTGTTACAGACAGTTAGGGAAAGTCATACAGTTTCTAAATGGCTGTTATGTTCTAAGTCTGCAGCTTCATTGCTCAGATTACGAAAAAAATAGATGCAACTGTGAGAGCTCACAAACGTGTCACAGCAGAGCATCATCTGCACAACGCGTGCTGGGGCCAGGAGGAAGTGGGCTGCACAGGAACTGCTTACTCGCCATTCCTCAGGCTGGATGGACATCATCTGCATTTTTAATAGCGTTCAGGACAATGTTTATATTATGGTAATTACACTAACCGACAGCAAGGGGAATTTGGTGTGTGGGCAGGAGGTAGTTTGAGAGAGAGCTGTGCCCAGTCATGCTGCCTTTTTCATCACCTTACGGTCACCCCTCAGGGAACAGAAATGAGAGCATGGACCTCACTGGGAAGTCCAATGGAAGGGAAGGATTTCCTTGTAGAGAGGATGATGACAGAGTAAATGGGAAACCCTTCAGACTATGGATCTGCTAAATCTGTTTCAGGAAAAAGGCAAAAAGCTGCCCCAACAAGCATACTGTGCTTATGCCACTACATACCTGTGTTAATAGCTGAAATTGGATTCAGGCAGACTGAGTGGTTCAAATACTGAACATTTAAGATCAGAACCTACCTCAATAATGACAAAGACAAGACTCCCAGCAAAAGATCTGGCACGTAGTTTCTGGAAATCCAACAAAGTCAATTAAGCGGAAAAAGAAGAAAAAAAAGAAAATAAACAGGTGAGGAAAATGTTGTCATCACCTCGGGCAGCTCACCCAAATCTTGCCTATCATAAAAGAGATCCAGTCATTTGACAGACATTAGATATGTTCATGCTTTAATCACACTGAAATATCACTGGCTTATCCTAACCCTTTTTTGCCTAGATCACCTCTGTGTTCATTGTGATATACTATGGGTAACATTTGATAGCACTTGGTAATGATAATAAGAGTTCAGTCAACAACTCTTTTTTAGTACGATATGACATCAAGGAAAATAATTTAGTTATTTTTAGATAACAAACACAAGAGAAATCTCCAAATACAATGGCAAAATAAGTCAGTGCCTGAAGAACAGCAAGAGGTGGAATCAGTGTGGAGGGAAATGTGACCAAATCTGTGAAGCAGCTATGTGTCTGACAACACTCATCTTGCATAAAGCACCCTGAGGTGCCCTTCCAGCTCTCTGTAGGCACAATTTCTATGGGATGCTTCAAAACCAGCTTCGTTCCCAGGCCATCTTGCCATGGTCCAGGTGTCCTTGGAGGCTGAGGGAGCACCTCCATGGCCCTGGCCCTGGAGCAGCACACCCAGGATGTGGCCAGACCCAGCAGGCATCTGTGGGAAGAGTCAGAGATGCTGCACGCTGAGACATGCTCAGCTCATTCCCTGCACAAAGCAAAGAAGACCCAACCAGCAGCCCCGAGCCTTCAGCCCAGCACGACTCTGCGGGTGAGCACATCCCCCTTGGAGGCAGGGGTGGCTCTGAGGATGCTCTCTGGTGTCCGTGTAGAATTCACGGGTCAACTTCAATGTTTCTGGGCATCGGTGCCCCGGTTTGGATGAGTGCTGCTGTTTTTCCTGGTGGCAGCAGTGGCTCTGAGCCAGCTCAGTGTGCTGCGGCACCCGGCGTGCCCTGCCCTGCAGCAGGGCTGGCTCCTCAGCTGCAGCTGATGGCCTAAAGCTCCCAACTAATCAGGTGGCTCACAAAAGCACGAGTGACTGCTTTCATAATGTGATTAAAATTACCAAGGGAAAACATTTCAAATGTTCAGTAATTTACATCACCACCTGTACTTTAAAGCACCTTTCCCCATTTCACTCCCTTAACCTTATGGGATTCTTTCCAAGTTCTTGAAGCCATTTGCTTCCTCACTTCAGCTGTCATTGGGGCTGAACACTCTCCTAATAAATGAAAGTTCTGTATGGCTGGAGATTGTGCTGGGGATGAAAAACGTAATGCTATTTATTATAAAATTGTCTGGGCAGGCAGTTGATCTTAGCATGCACTCTGCATCCTTCTGAAATCAAGACAATTTGTGAAGTACTACTGCAAAATTTGGTTTATATTCCAGCTCGCTTCTTATGATTCTTATTTTTATGAAAGCATTTTCAAATGCATTTTCAGTTAGGTTTTTTCCATGCTGGCTTTTCACTCTAAGCAGTGTTACCGAAGTCAGGCCTTACCTCCATGGTTTAGTTTTGAAAGGTTTCAAATGTAAATTTGGAACTTGTATTGCTCGTTATTGAGCTGTTTGTTTTCATATTTATTAACTAGGACTTATTTTCTCTCCAGCATTCTTCAGTTTCCTACCAGGTAAGCTCTCTGGTGAACTAATTCTTCAGGATGGACATGAACTGAATTATTGGGACCAAAAAAAAGCAGGGAAGAGGTAGGGTAAATTGTCCTTCCAGCTACTTCTGCAAATATGTCAATAGCAAGTTGAGTCCTGGGACTGACATGTGGCTTTCAGTCCTCTCCTGGCAAAGCAGGAGATCTGAGCAGTGGGGGTAGGTGCAGGGGTTTGGGCCATTGGGTGTTCTCAGAGGAGCAGTGGAAAGAATATCTGTTACAACATGCTTTTCCCTCAGGTGAGTTACTTTTAATAGATGCTTTGTTTTAGGAAACCATGAGTTGGCACTGCTACTTTTGATTTTACTTCAGGGAAGATGAGCCATAGGTTCAGGGGGGTTCTCTGCTTCCAGTAGTGTGGTTTCTTTTAATCAGAGTAGGCTGATGCAAGTACACCAGTTGTCTAAGCCCCTAGGTATGTATTTAGAAAATAAATGCATTACCCATCCATGTCTTCATGGGGAAGCCTTTCAAATCTTCCCACCTTTTTTTCACTGGTGTTTTTAAGCACTGTAAGGTCTGATCAAAAAACCATAAGCATGAGCAGGAGTGTTCTCCAGCTGATGAGAATTGATTCTGAATTAGACCATAAAAGAAGGATGCACTGTGACGGCATTTTGTAAATTTGGGCTTTTTTTTCTTTCTAAGGAGAAGCTGGCTTTTCAAGACCCATCTGAGTAGGAGAATATGCAATGTTAGCACCGTGGTTCACCCAGTCAACCACTTGTGATCAGTTTATTCTCCCTGAGGTCTGAAGATCTCTGCACTTTCTCAAGGAGCTTCCTATGACTCAAAGAGCAACCATTGGGGGACACGTCAGATCAACAATTTCTAGACAAAGAACAGAAATCAGACTGCTTGCAAGGATACCAGCTGTTGATGTATCATCATAGCTGTTCTACAATAGTGGAAGAATTGTTTTGTTTTTATACAATTATGTCAAGAGGAATCAGTTATAAAGTTGTGCTCATGTGGTTGTTTGGAGCATTAAAGCCAACAGCTTCTTTAGCAACCATCCCAGCTTCTGGGCAGATATCCATGGGAGCTTTGGGAGCTCTCTTTAGTTCTGGATGCCCCATAAAGAAACACCATTTATACTGAATTAACTAGCTGCTACTTCACCCCTAATGCCAAGGCTTGATGTAGTGAAGCAAAACTACAGTGAAGTAATGAAATCAATAATGTTATTAAAATAACTCACAGCAGAGTTACCAGACACCCTGCTGGTGAACCTCTCAGTACCTGAAGGGATGTCAGCAGGAAGATGCCAGGGCCACAGATAACAGCCAAAAGCCAAGTTGCCTTCACCCTGCTCAGGGGAGCTTTTCCAGAATATCACAGGGGCAGGCACCCAGGGACAGTCCCAGGATTGATGAGGGTCAGCTTGGGTCGGATGGCAGCAGAGTAGAGAGGACAAACAGTTCCAAAAAGGTAGTTTTTGGCTTGGAGTTTTCATGAGAAATCTTTTCTAGCACTAATGCAGCTAGAGCGAGACATTAGCTGGAGCAGTGCACGCTGTGCACTGGGAAAAGCTGTCTGGAAAAGATTAATCTGGTCTTGAAGGCCAGATGTATCTTGGTTGGCCATTGAGAAGCTGGAGGGTCTGGCTCATTGATGGATGCAACAAAGACAAAACAGCTCTGCTTGGCCTGAATCTCTGTGTTTAAAAACACAGTTTAGTGTCAATGCATAACTGAATAAAGAAGATTAACTATATGCTAGTAAGGCCTAAGCCTTCTTATTGTGCAAAGACTATAAAACCATCCTAAAACAGACAAACAGAACTGAGAAAGTATTTTAATAACATACTTTTACTGCTCGTGTTTTACACAAATAACACAAATATTTCCACCACTATTAGCCACATCTCCTGGAAACAAGTTCGTAGGCAAGTAATTCTAAGTGCTAAATATGCAGGGACTTCTCTGTCTGGCTCTATTCTGGTACTCTGTCTGTGCTTTTCCCTGAACTGACTGCAGCTGCCATCTCTCTTCCTGGCCAGCTACTCTGAAAATTTTTATTCTAATTAAAACAGGAGAACTGATTTTGCAGGTGATGGTGACAAGCCACTGGTGTGAGAGTGATCCTGAAGTACTACAAGTCATGATTACTAGGAAAGGAGGCAGAGAAAAAAAACCACAAAGACAAAACTGTGGACTTTGAGACAAATTTTCGCTATCTCACAGTGTTAGTACACACAAGCCCAGAGGAACAAATCCGAGGGACATTTGGGGAGTTGGCAGTGCCCTAAGGAAGTTGTATGAAAGGCACATAACTACTGCGAGCCTCTTTGTACTGGGGCAGCTTAGCACAAGTACACGGGGAAGCTAGCAAGGTATCAACTGGCTAAGTCATGAGCTCTTCATTAGTTTCAGAAGTGCAGAGGAAGCACACAGAAAGTGGAACTAGGTCACGTTAGTAAGTCTGAAAGAGCAGCATAAGCATGGAGGAACAACATGAAGACGTAAGTGATGCAACAAACAGTGGGCGTGAAGTGTATGCACTAATAGCAACAGGAGAGCCTAAGAAAGAGCTGGCTTTCACAAAGAGCAGACACTGAGCTGATGATGTCAAACGTGCAAAAGTGTTTGGTATTTTTCCCTTCAGTTGTGGTCAAAAAGTGCCCTGTTTAACACAACCAGCATAAGTAGTCCAAGGGTAAGAATACCGGCTGCAAGAAAGAAAAAAGAGGTCAGACAGTGTCTAAATAAGTCAGATATATTCCAGCTGACAAGCCCTAAAATTCTTCTGCCATGATGGGTAAAGCAGCTGAAGCCCACTCAGCACCATCAGCACAGAAGTCAGGGATGGGGGCATGTGTTTCTGCACACTGGGAAAGGCAAATCTAGCACCTACCACAAAAAGGGGAGGACAGACAGGAGGAACCAGGAATCAGAGACCAGACAGATTAATTTCAATTCCTGGAAAATTACTGGAAGTGGTAATTGGATAAACTATTTTCCAGCACCTAGAAGACAACAAGCAGATGAAGAACAGTGAGTACTGGTTTGACAAGAACAAATCACATCAGATCAATCTAATTTCCTTCTATGGTAGGTCTTAGATCTTGATTTTAGTGTTGCTTTTGACTTTGTCTCACCTGACACTTTCATAAACCAAGCAAAGAAGCACGGCTTTGAAGAACCTGCTGTTAGAGGAGTGTACAGCTGGTTAGAAAACCAGACTAAGAGCAGTTATAAATGTTTCACTGTCAAACTGGCAGTACGTATCAAATGAAGTCTGAAGCCATCTGTTTTATGTCTGGCAGCACACAGTATTTTCATTAATATCTTTTAAAAAAAAAACCCCAAGAGCAGGGAACACTTATTAAATTAGCACAGGACACTATGAAGAACAAGCACTTTGGATAACAGGAGGAGAATGCAAAACAATCTTGACAAACGAGGTAGAGGGATGGGATGGGAAGCGAAGCACCATTTGGAACGGACAAACGGAGCTCTGGGATTTTGTAGGCATCATCAAGGACTACAAGACCAACTGGGGAACAACCAGCACAGCAGCAGTTCCAAGAAGATCTAGGGATGTCAGCTCAACGTGAGCGTGGTCATGCTGCAGTAAAAAATGAAAGTGCTCTAATGAGGTGAACAAACAGAAGTGCAGCCTGTGACAAACAGGAAACCAGTCTTCCCCTGTTGTCTACGTTGTCAAGGCTTTGTTTGAAGTCATCTGTGCAGTTTTGGCCACTGTAGTTCAGGGAGACTGAGCTGATTGCAGAAAGTGCAAAGGAGAGCAATGGCAATGGTCCAGAAATGGTGCCAAGTGGAAAAGGCTGAATAGTCTAAACCCAACAAACTGTGTGAATAAGATAGTCTGTACCACAGTGTAGGGGCTAGGAAGACATGATAGTGATTATCTAATATATAAACCAGGAAGGGAATAATCTAATTTCTAAGTCCATCTGGCCTACTAAAGCCTTAAATTAGAGCACCAGAGTAGGCTGCCCAGAGTTGAAGAATACCCAGTGTTAGAGGGTTTTGAGCACTAACATAAAATCCCACATGGGGCTTGGGGAGGAGCAGTCAGGCCAGCCAGTGATTCTGCCAGCCCCACCTCTAACAATTTCCAGGAGTGGATAGTCTTTGGGATTCAACTCACAGCTTGCATCTAAACACCTCCAATACTGGAGGCCATTTCTCAGTGAGGACAACTGAACCAATCTGCGTAATCATATCTTTAATGAAATAGCTTTGGTCAGAAAATGAGGGAAGACATAAACTCAGTGTCAACTGAGCCAGTGTAATACAATGGGGTAACGTTAGAATTTGCTTGCAGCCTACCTGGTGTTGTCCCATTGACAAAAGTGGCATCTTGTTGCAAGCTTTTGGGAATCTGCTGCTACAGGTCTCCTCTTGCAGCTCCCTGAGTGACACCATGGCTCTGAATACTCAATACTCTGAATACTCCTCTGTTACCTTGACAGTATTCTCCTCTCTAATATCCTTTACGGACTGTCCTGGTGTTGCAAATGCTGCCTGCTTCTTGCTCTTAGTAGAAATCCTTGCCTCAAGTGCCTCTTTGGCTGTATTACCCCAATACCTACCGTTCCCTGCCTTCTCTTCTAGAAATGCAGCTCTGCTGTCCTCCAATTCATGTAAGCCCTCACCTTAAAGCTCTTCCCAGGGTTTTATATCATGTGGTTTTGTAGCCCTCTCTGCTTATTAATGTCTTCCCCTCTGGCCTTGGCCTCTTCCCAGGACTCTCAATTTGCCACCCTAGACTTCCACACTTCATCACCCCAAATCAGTCATACATTTGCCTGGCTACCCACAAAGCTGAGCACTTCACACAGGAAAATCAAACTACCCCTCAGCTCAAGTAAAATGCAAAGCAGCAGCTCTGGTAGTCCTCAGCAATCCCATCTGAAGCCTTTCTCCCTTCACCAGATTGATTAATTTCTGTCTTCTCATGGCCCAGTCTCCTACTGGTATGGCAGAATAGGTGGCTACAATGGTGCCTCCTGACCTTAAACGTCCAAAGATAATCTAAGAAGGGGGGTTGTGGCACAGGTAAAAACCACACCCCACATTTTTAAATGAATGCTGCAGGCTGGATCCCTTGAACTTATGCCTTGGTTATGATCATGCACAGTGTAAAACAGTCTGACTTGGGTATGTTCACTTGTTCTACCATTTGTTGGGTTCTTGTTAACTGTGTACTGATCTGACACTGAGTTCCTTGCTGCAATATGCATTGTTATATATGTCAAATATATAAAACACTGCCTAGCTGTACTTTATTTAGATGAGATTTGGCATGCCCCCACAGAAGGCCATGTGCCCTGCAGAAATCACTGCAGTGTCCCCAGCCAGGGAGCTCCAGCAGAAGGAATGCTGTGACAGTGCAAACACTTCCCTGCCTTGCAGGCGTGATAGGAAGGGACACTGCAAACAACATGTTTGAGCAACCTGGTCCAGTGGAAGGTGTCCCTGCCCCTGGCAGAGGGGGCTGAACTGGATGCTCTTTGACTCTTTGTAACCTGTCGAGACCTCAGCTGTACTCCTGGGCCCATCAGCTTGTCTTTTAACTAAAAGCAGTCCTGAAGCTCTCTGCTCCCCAAAGCCTGAAGGCATCTGCACACAGCCAATGTCCTAAATGATGAAACCTGCATAACGTGCCTGAAATCCCCCAGGCAAGCCACCCCAGAAGCTCTGGCCCTCTCTGCATGTGCATGTCGATCCTCATTGCCTCCAGTGAGTATGAAAGCCTTCAGTGCCAGTGCAAGCATTGCAGTGCCACGGTGGAAAACATTGGAGAGAGTTAACAGAAGGTCCCAAAGAAATAAAATTGTACCTAAAGGAACCTATACCGAAGAGCACAACATTTGAAGTGTTGTGGTTTGAACCATAACCCGAAACAGTCCTGAATTTTCGGTTTCAAAAACTTGAAATGAAAAGGAAGGAATGAAATATCCAGAAGAAAGATGGAAGACAAAGTAGTGAAAGAAGTAACTGAAAGCAGAAACTTCCAAAAATGCCATTTTATAGTCAGGCTTTTTGAAGACCATTTTTGTTGACTGTGCCTAATAGGGTCCTGGTCTTTGCTAGGCATCACCATAATTGAGTTGTAGAAGAAAAAGATAAAGGATAAAATATACAGTTCAGAGGAAAGGAAATTTCAAAGTCTGAGAGAAAGGGAAAGGAAAACAAGAGAGGGACACATTAAAGCTGGCTGAACTGTCTTTTTTAGTCTTTGATAAAGTTACACCATACAGATTTTTGACATTTAAGAAACACAAAAGCTTGGGATAGTGCAAAGTCCTGAGGCAATGAAGATTGCATTTGTAGGGTAACAGATGCAGTTCCCAGACATGCTACACCCTGGGAGGTGACTGAGACCCTCTCCTCAGGCTGGTCCATAGCTGAGCACAGTACCAAACCTGGGCCTGTCCCAAGGCATGCAGTGGGCTCAAAGTCATGTCCTGTGGAGACATGAGGTCAGAAGATGTCAGACCATGAATCAGAAGACATCACAGCTGGGCTGACTCAGCTCCTAATGCAGATCTGAAGCTGGCATCCAGCCCCTGCCACTGCCAAGCCCAGCCAGTGCATCCTGGGGGTCTCAGGAAGAGGAACCACACCTGATCAGTGCTTTGCAACACATGGAAAAACCCGCAGGTCATCTGCTAATGGTGCTGCTGTCTCGAAGATGGGCAGCAGCAACAGACACTTAATGAAGTTAAAGGTAAAACAGACCTTGTGTGAATGTGCCATGACTCTAAAAATGCTGCAGAAAACCAGGCACTAGTGCTCAATATTGACTGCAAAAAAAACCCTTCCACGGGTTTGTGTGCACACGTGGATATGTGCAGAGGAAGTTTGAAATGCTGCTCGCTGACGTCCTGCTACCACCAAGGGCTGTGCAGCATCCAGGCTCCCGTGCAGCCTGGGCAGGTCACTCACACCCTGTGTGTCTGTGTGAGCCCCCCAAGGCCACCTCCAGCTCCAGCACACCCAAACCTGTGCACCCTGTCAGTCTCGCAGTGCCGGAGCTTGCCAGGTCCTGTCAACACCACATCTGCCCCATCCACAGCAGCCCAAGACTATGAGCCCACCATACACATGTGCCCAGGCACCCCAACCCTCCATGCCAAGGGGCAGGGGGTGGCTGGCACCTGAGGGAGATGTCACAATCTGGTTGTGGGGCGATTTACAGGGCATCTCTGTACTGGGGAAGATTATGCCAAGCTCATTGGGGACCACGTCCAGCTCATCACTGCTGCATTTCTGAACACCTCCCACTGCATGGTCAGAAGCTGCTTGTGTGGTTGGCTCCACTGGCATTTACAAACCATCTCTAAATCAAGTGGAGACACAAAGATAACATTGATAATCGTGAGGCTGAAAACACAATATGCAAACAAAATATGCTAAAGCCCCATTATGGCGGAACAAGAGAAACTGAAAAGCATCTACAAATGTGACCAAAGAAGGTAAAAAAACTTTTTTGAATGCTGTTTGTTACAGTCAGAAGAAACTATTAGGGAACCGAGTATGTGAAAACCTTGAGTTGGTTAAAAACACACAGAGCATTACATGTGCACTGGGAGGGAATGTGGTCTGGGCATTGCCACAGTTCAAGAGAGTGCCCTTTCATGTGTTTCCCAGAAGCCTGGACAATTACTCAATTTTGTATGAGAGCTTCAGGCTGCATCCTGCAGGAAAAGAGAGGGCATCAGCGAGCCAGATAGCTGAGCTGACTTGTGACTGCTCTTCCTAAATGAAGCAGGAGGAAACAAGGAAGGATCTGGTGGAGGGAGGGAAAAGTCAGCTGTGGGCAGGCCCCACCATGCTCTGGACTGTCACTTTTCCCTCTCACACCATACTGTCTTTCCTCCAAGCCAGCTTCCCACCAGTTTCATTCCTCCACCACCTCATCCCTCACAGACGTTACTTTTCTAAAGAACAGTGTACAAATATGCTCTCTGAGGGATGGGAGCAGAAACCACCGCTGAGGGCTGTTTCCCCATGCAGGTACCCCCTTGCATCCCTCTGCAGAGCTGTAGGGTCTCAGGCAGCAGGAGGCCAGCTTCTCACCTTTGCTCTTCACTTCCAGCACCCTGTTTACAAAACTCAATAAAAACCCCTCGGGGCTAAGGACTGAAACTTTGGCACTGGGGGAGAGAGTTATTCATCCTCCACTGCTGGTAAGTGTGCCCACTGACCTACGTCGTGCCAGCAGCAGCAAAGACGGGCAGCAGATCTGAAAGGCTCAGCACAGACACCTGGCCTTTCCCACAGGAGAAGCATAGGTGTAAATATGCCTCCAGGGAGGTGTCAGTGGCAGGGACACTGGCTAGCACCTATTCGTGCCCCAAGGCAGCTTCTGCTGTTATTCCAGCACTAGAGAAATGATGTAACAGCAGTGCTTTGTTGGAATCCAGCAGCATCCACCCATCAGACTGCATAGGATGCCCACATGCAAGGCTGCAGGCTGGGGCTCCTCTTCTGTTTCTGCTACCAGCGCAAGAAAATTGAGATGGAAACCAACAGGAGATGAAACACAGACAAAGTACTGCTGAAAAATATCAGTTGTAGTAACTCTTAGGACTAACCTTAGGTGTCAGATGAGTCGATGCCTCTCTTTTGAACATATGAACCATTTTGTGAGTATAAGAGCAATACACTCCATAATCCCTTCCATATTTGGCTTTATTGGCTTATTGTGCAGAGCCATTAGAATCAGGATCGTCTCTTATGAAGCTGTTAATGGGATGCAAATTGCATGAAAGATTTCTCTGCATCAATAGCAAACAACCTAGTAATACGTTCTTGCATAAAAATCTGCATAAAAATCTGCTACAAAAGGCATACTTTGAAAGAAGCAAAAATCCTGCATGACTAAGGAAGAAATATGCACACCACAGGAAAATGAATATCAGGATTGGAAACAGACATGACCTGTCTTAGAGCTGCTTGATACCAAAGAACAAATGTGCCTTTAACTACTAAGGTATCCTGAAGATGTGATTCCCAACATATCATGGCTAGGGCCAGGTAAAGAAAGTGCAATTAATATTTATGCACTGAAAAATGCAGTTTCAGTCTGACCAAGCCTGAATCTATGCTGAATGTAGCAAAGAGCCGTGGCCAAAATATATATGCTGTTTGAATTAAATTGTAAGTCTAAGCATCTTGCTCTATGTAATGCATTTCTACTTTTCATGCTAAAGTGATGTTTCAAGACTGAAATTGGAGTAAGGTAGAAACACCTAACCTAACTAGCATGAAGTGCCAAGCAGTAAGTCAAGAGATATGTTGTGTTTTATCTGCCACATCACTTTGGAACTGTTTTTATCTTTTTGGTGTGGACATCGGTGTGACCGTGATTTCAGTCCATTGTTTCCAGCAGGCTGGAATGAACCTGTTATTAGCATTCAGCCCATGCCCCCTAGACTGGCTGCCTTGCCCATGTGGCTTAAGTGGCAGAATCCCCAGCACCTCCGTGCACCATCCATCTCTCACATCGTGCCAGGGATCTGCCTGTTCTGTCTCCAGTCCTGTGCAGCCACAAATGTCTGGCACCAGAGCGCTGAGAAATACCAGGCCAGGCAGAGCTGTAGTTGTGAAGCCACTCCAACTTGTCACAGTGGCAGTGGGCAGCCCTAGGGATACCTGCTACAAAGAGCCTGGGAGGCAGAGAAGAAAAGCAGCATTGCTGAAATTCCTTGACCTTTTTCTGCCCAAATCACCCAGGCACAACAGGAGCCCAGAGTTTCCCTCCAGGGACAGTACTCTGTCTCAAGCATGAAAGACCAGTCTTTTCCTGAAATAACATCCAGCTCTTGCTTTGTCTCCTGCTGGGCTCAGCTGATATACATGGAGGAGCCTAAATAAAGAAGTGCTGAACTCTGTGCCCAAGCTTTTCCTCACCGCTATCTGCATTCTTTTGCATTCATTAAAAAACAAACAAACCTGTTTCCTGATAGCAGGGAGGAAAATCACAGGGCTGGCTTATTTGGTTGGGTTTCTTTTTTTTTTTTTCCACTTGCAAAAGGCACTTGAACATTGTGGAGAGAAGCAGCTCTGCAGGAAATAGACAGGGAGATTCAAGTGGCTGGTAATAGACAAATGTGATGGGAAAGCAGAACAAACAAAAAATCCACTATCCATCTCTCAGGAATAGGAGGAGAGAAAGAGAGATGGGAAAAGAAAAAAAGCATCAGCACTGTTCTGCCAGCCAGGTCGTAGAGAGGAACCAGCACACTCCCAGTCTGGCCCAGAGACCTGCTTTGGACAGGCTGAGTGGATGTCAGCCAGAAAGGTTGGGGAAAACAGTCCCCTTGTTTTGCAGTGACAGTTAGATCTCTAAGAGAGAGCTGAAAGAAGCAACGAGTGTAGAAACCCACAGGCAACAGCAAGAGCCGCCTCCAGAGGATGACAGGGGGACAAAGATAGCACTGGAGGCTGCGGCACTCCTTGGCGCGGGGCTGGCCAGCGGCGGGAAGTGCCTCACATCCTCTTCTCCGCATTGTTCTCCCAACTCCTCCGGTGGCTGGGAAAGTTTCTTCCAGCAATTTACCCCATCCTCACCCTGCAGCTGGCCAGCCTGCCGCTATTGATTCACTTCCCCAGGCATTTCTCTTACTGTCATGCTCTTGTGGCATCAAAGCGGCCACTGGGCTCAGGCAGGGGGGTGGCCGCAGACTTCTCACTGTCACAGGAAACTTTTCCTGCATACCAACATTTTTTAACCACAGGGAATGGCAGTGGTGAGATCAAGGGTAAGTGAACACTCAACCAAGATACAGGTGGCTTTAGGAAACATTACTGCTGCTTTCTGTGAGAGGAGATGCCTTTCAGTATCCAGTGCCACTCCATTATGTGTAAGGTTCTTTTTCCTTCCCTCTCAGCACAAAATAAAAATCATCAAACAAAGAGTCCTGGGTTCAGATGCATAATTGGATCAAAGTGTTGTTAATGACCTTGTTTGGTCTATTGTGCCTTTGTTTTCCACCCCCGCTTGCACCAGAGCAGGTAGTGTGTTTAACACTGCAGTCGGGGCAACCTGACTTAGAGCCATTCTGGTTTTATTCTTCTCTTCATGAAAAGAGTGGGTCCTTGGAAGAGGGCTGACATCCTGCAGGACAAGTCTGGGTCTCACTGCCAGGGAGCTACGGATGATTGCTAACGTGTCATGTCAAGATAAGTACAGGCTGTGGTGGGGTGGACTGGAGGCTTTGAGAGAACGGTGTGCAAGTACAGAGCTTTAACACTAAGGTTACAATTAGATGTCACCTGGGGCTGGCTGCTTAAGCAAGGCAAGTCTTGTTTAACTGCAGGAAAGAACATCTTGTAATAGAAATCTAATTACGTTGAACAGTACCCAATGTAAAGGTTATAGTTTATGGATTAACAGTGAGAACTGACGCTGTGAACTGGGAACTCATCTGGAACTGGCTGAAGGGGAAAAGGACATGCTGGTAGTTAATTATTTTGGGCACCAATAGGATGCAGTTATGGAAAGACAAGCATGATCCCAGGATGCGCTGGAGACTGTGTTCAGCAGAGGAGGTGAAAACCAGAGCTGCTGACATGCACAGATAGGTACTGAGATGCTGAGTGCCATGGGGAGTCACCCAAGGGAACCTCTCTCCCTTCATCACCAGGTACAGGAGAAAGCTACAAAAACACAGTAACATTTCTCTCTGTGGCACAAGAGAAACTGATTTGCTCATGACTGTAAAGCAAAAGGTTCCTCTCTGGCAGAGCAGGGATGTTCTGGACCAGCCCAACAGTCAGAGCACTGGGTACAAGAGCAACAGTGAGCTTTGTGACAGCCAGGTTGGATCAGGATAAAAACAGTGAGAGGCAGCGTCTGCCACAGAAGAAGCCAGGATTTCAGAGGGCATTCATCCTCATCCCATGAACCTAGGGAAAAAATAGAAGCTGAAAATGGAAAATTTGTGTGGTTGTTGGAACTGGAAAGGGAAAAAAAAAACCTCCTACTAATGTGTCACTGCAACCCTTCTAGTGCTGGATGTAGCCAGCCTTTGATCCCAGGCCTTTCATGCACTCACTAAAAGGCACCACGGCTGCAAGTCCTCTCTTGTGATATTGCTTACTTGGCTGAAAGGTGCATGGCACTGTAAAGGGTATCACTTGAGAGCAACAAGGAGGAAAGAAGAATGAAAGAAAATTAAGGATTTCATGGCAAAGACCACCAAGCACCTTGAAGGGCAGGCGGGCAGCAGGCACTGGTGCTGGGTGTGGGGATACTGTGGGGGTGACCTTGTGTGGCATGTTCAAAAATAGCAGCTGCCACCATACTTCCCACTCCGCAGGCTTCATGCTCCCTCCTTTGTCACATCCCCTACAGCACTACATAGGTTGTAAGTAATTTAAAAACACAACTAATTACTTCAGGGAGATGTTTAAGTACCTGAGTCTTCAGCAGATACAGGACACTTACAACGCTGCAGGCATTGTAATGCAAGACCAGAAGGTCTCTTGGTGGCTGCCTGTGCCAAAGGAGCCAGCAGCCCCGGCACCGGTGGCACAGGGAGGTCACCCATCAGCAATCCCCACAATCAACCTCTTGTGTCAGACGTGTGAGAAAGCTCTCCCTTTCCTGTCGCACGCTGCTGAGTGCTCTGGCAGCTGCGGGCCCCCTCCAACACCCTGGCAGGCCTGAATGGACAGAGCCGCCCCAGAAACACCCAGATGTGTGCTGGGTTACTTGGGATTTACTGGCACACCGTGTGCGAGATCAGCATCAGGCCAGGACGGTGCTGTTTAGTTAATTTGGTTTTTGTGATCTAATTTCCTTACTTTAACTCTTTTTGTCCCCCCAGCATCTTGAAAGGAAAGAAAGAAGAGATTCACGATGCCAACATCTTCAAGTCCTTTAAAGGGTCTCTGATATTCGCTCCCTGACCTGTGTTCCTTGCTGTAAAAGCTCCCTATTCCTGTGATTTAACACATATGCCAAAACAAGCTGCCAATTACACTGGTCTGAATGCAAGGTGGCTCCAAGACACTGCCTGCGAGCAGAATCTGGCCCTCCGTAGCAAAGAGGTTGCTGTGCAAACTCAGAGATGAGCAGTATCTGCCTGACTTGTGACACTCAGCCATTTCATCCATCCTGCTCCCTCACTCCAGAGCAGGAGCACACCTTTGCAAGTCTCTGCAGCAAGGTCCACACACGTGCCCGTTGTTGGGATTCAGCTCCTGTGGCTTTTATGAAGGACCACAGACTGGAAAAATCACTGGGCTGTGAACAGTGTGGACCCTCTGCTAATGAGAGCTTATGAAGGACCCATTTATTTCCCCTTCAGTGAGAGGTCCTGGCTGAGCTATGGAAGGTGACTTCAGGCAAGCCACAGAGCATGGCTTTTTGACCCCGGATACACTGCATCCATCTAGTTCACTGCTCCTCTGATTTAGACCCAGCTTCAAGCGTTGAGGGATTTTCCCAAGAATGTGGAATTTTTATGGCTCTGTCACATTTTGTGACAAGCCTCCAGCTTGTCTAAGATCCCCCTGTCAACTTCCATTTTTCAGGCTCTTTGTGCAAAAATGATACTTAATGGAGGAGCCTCTCCAGTGTGTGCACAAGCAAGGAGTAAAGAATACACAACATACAATCCATAAATAGAGACACTTTAGAGGCTTTTTAAACATTCATGCTTTTTGCATAATTGATGACTTTCCATAACAGATATGGATGATAAGCAGCTCTAAATAAAATGAAAATTTATCGTTGTCATATCATTTATCAGCATTATGCTAAACTGTAAAGTATGGGAAGAATATTGCCACGTTCTCAAATGAAACTGGTGGAAGTGAGAATAATTCAGGGGCTGCGTGTTTGCATTCATTGGGGTTTTTGATGAGATTTCCAACAGCCAAGAAGCTGCGCTAGAACCTAGGAGCCAGAGAAAGAATTGTGTGTCATTGCATAGCCACCGTAAGTCACCGAGCACCTCCTCTGCAGCTCCAAAGGACCAAAAATAAACCTGTTCTCCAGGGCAGGACATACCATTTAGTGCTCATCTTCCCTGAAGTGGACAGCTATGGCTAACCAAAACTCCCAGGCTCCCATTATGCTCCACAGAGGAGGTGGGCACTTCCAGCAAGAGATTTTCCCCACTGAACATATATATATGTATATATGGGTGTGTGAGAAGCCTGTTGCTCCTTATGCTGT
The DNA here is from genome assembly GCA_013397915.1 of Daphoenositta chrysoptera. Taxonomy (NCBI): domain Eukaryota; kingdom Metazoa; phylum Chordata; class Aves; order Passeriformes; genus Daphoenositta; species Daphoenositta chrysoptera. The sequence goes on from VZRO01002493.1 coordinate 37,281, forward strand.
GAGAGAAGAGAAAGGATGATTAGCTTGGATCATTGTGTGACTTTCACACTTCTACAGTCAGCTGAGATGAATCCCACCTCTGAGAAAGACAGAGATTTGCCAAGGGATTTTAAGTCACTCCAAATTCCTTCAAAGCGGGGAGGTCCTGTGTCAGGAAAGTAAACAAAATTTCTTAGTTTTGATGGCAATGGGTGTCCCGAGGCACTTCAACATCTCAGCACAAGCTGCTGAGGAACCTCCTGTGCCCTCAAGCTTCACGTTCCCCATGATTTTTCAAAAATAATTGACAGAGGCTCAGCAGGTCAGCTAACTCTCACAGGGTCCACCCTACTGCAGCCTGCTCGTGCAGATAGGTTTGATTTTTCCAAGTATTCCCATATCATCTCTTTGCTGATATCTTTGTTGACAAGGTCAACAAAGACAGACCAAACAACCACACATAACAAACCCACCTTCAAAAAAAAGTTAGGAACCATTAAAAAAAAAAAAAAGGGATTTTTTTTTTTACTATTCACCTGCAGCTTTTTTAAACCCATGGAGCAAGGTTTTCACATTACTTGAAACACAAGCTGTGCTTGAGAGACAAGGGGTAGTAAGTGCTTTCCCTCACCAAAGGCCAGCCAGACTGTGAATGGCAACCCAGCGAGCTGCTTCAGCAGGGTATCCCAGCCCTGAGCTGAGGGAAGGAGGTTCAGGCTCCTGGACACAACCACAGCCGTGCTCCATCACCCCCTTTGACTTCCAGGGAGCTATTTCAGCTTGTCAGACCCTTCCTCACCACTCAGAGCATGGCTCCTCTACCACAGCCAGCACAGCTTCTACTGCCCAGCCCCAGTGTGAGACTGGAACAAGAATATTTATACCTGGAGGAAGCTGGGTTTACCAGCAATCCATACGGTTTTTAACAAAGAGCAGAACACCCCAAACAAACTTGCTCTCTTTTATTTTTATTTTTTTTTACTGAATTGCAGAGCCTGTCCCTGACCTCACAGGACTGCTGCTCTGGCTCCTCCCAGCCAGGCAGCCTGTGCAGCATCCTGCTGACTCCGCTTTGGCCGCAGCTCATGCCAGCAGGTCCTCCAGCAGGACCGGGGCCGAGAGAACAAAACATCCAGCCCAGCAGGCCTGGCTCCGAGCACCAGCCCTGAACTCTTGTGCAATCTTCCTTGAAACAAATTCAACTTGGCCAAGAGCAGAGCGTTTGCGCATGGCCTGAGAGCTGGATTGAGTACCATAAACAAAAGGAAACAAAAAGAGAGGAAGAGCGCTGGGTCCCAGGGCGAGGAGGAATGCAGGCATCTGACCCAGGGCAGGCTGTGCTGAGCACTGTGGCGAAGGCCCGAGGCAGAGGGGTGCAGTGTGCGAGGGGACACGAGGATCCCGCGGGGAGCCAGGGACGGGGACTCGCCCCTGCTGCGGGCGGGAGCGCAGGGCGGAGGCACTCACGGCCTCTTTGGCTCCCTGTCAAGAGCAGCAAGTACAGGGACAGAAAAGAAGGGAAATGGGGTGAGAGGACAAAAAGGGACTGGGAATATGACCACAAAAATGTATTCATCTGGGGTCAGTTCAATGTGGTGGGTGAGGAACAGGGACACCCCTGCACCTCCAAACAGAGGAGGACACTTGCATGAGAATCAGCTGCAGATCATAACTTCCATGAAAGATGAGGGGTGCTCACACCCGTTTTGTGTATGTGATGGAGGAAAAGAGACTGCTTTACATGAGGTACCCTCAGGGGTATAACTTGGGCCAATTCAGATATTTTGACTACACAGGAAGTTTTTGCTCCATCCAGCTCAGGCACCCAGCTGGGTGTAAGGCATCCTGTGACTGCGCTGGTGATGTTCCTCAGAGGGACAGGATTGAGAACACCCTGCTCAAACTGACCTGGCTGTTTGCCCTTTTGGACTTGCACTGAGGAGTTCCTTCACCCAAACCTCTCGCCTGCTCCTATGCAGGGAGCATGGCCAGGGGAAAGGCTCCGTGTAGCCAGGGTGTTTCTATGCCTCAGCAGTCCTACTTGGCCAGAACAACCCCTTCGGGCCATTAGCAGTTGGTGTTAAATAGAGCATCCCTCCAGCTGTGTTTTCCTGTGCCAGCCACTGAGCTCACACTCCCTGGCCCGGAGCTGGAGAAGCACAGAGCTGTCAGGGAGCCACTGCTGTCACAGCCCATGGAGCCTCAGCCCAGCACCAGGGAGGCTTTCTCCACCCAGAGATACTTTGCCCATGTATGGCAGAACCAGGCCAATGTGGGGCAGATGGCAGCAAGAAGAGAAAAGTGGTAAATTATTAAAGGATTAAGTCTGACCTATGGAGATAGCGAAGTGAGCCCAAGACATCTAGTTTGCCTGGAGGAATCAGGAGCCCACAAGCAGCTGGCACATTGGGAAGCAAGCCTAGAGCCTAGAGACAAACTGCTGAAGCCAAATGCAGGGCAAGATGCACTTCCTAACAGCAAAGTGCATTAGGCAGTGATGAAGTTTCCCAAAGGAAGCCCCATCACTTGAATCACTGGAAACAAGGCTGGACAAAGTACTGGATCATGTCCAAGAGGGGATAACTCTTCATCAGCAAGAAGAGAGTAGTGAATAAGATGAATACTTGAGTGTTTTCCATCTCCATGAATCTATGTATCTAATGCACTCACTGCTTTTTCAATGTCTGAAAAAAATGTAAGTGCCTTTCCTGTGCCATCAGCACATCTCAGCATGGAGCCAGGATGGGGAGAGGCCTGGGTGGGAGCACACAACCATCTCCTTTGGTGCCCGGGAGCAGAGGAGGCGAGCGGCTCTTGGGATTTTTTGCAAGCAGGCAGGGAATGCGAGCAGCACTCTGATTTCTCTGTCCTCCACCATTGCAGCAAGCCCCTTGCCCATAGCCCCTTGCTCCTGCTCTGCTAAGCACTTGAGGAGCTTTGTCTTGCACTGTAAAGCATGGCTGAGCCTTGCCTTGCTCCCTCAGAGGAGGGAGCCAGAGGAGCCCAGGTATCAGCCCAGCCTCCTCAGCTGCAGTGGGCAGGTGAGAGTTGCCACTGCACAGGGATTAGGATGCCAGGATTGAGGTACATCAGTTTTGTTTCTTGGTGCCTTCTGTTTCCCATGAAATCTCTGCCTCTGGAAATCTGTGCTTCCCTGGGGAAGCCCCGCCTTGGTCACTCTGCAGCCAGGCTTATGCACCCTTTGGAGGGCAGTTCCCATCCTGAGAAAGCCACTCATAGCATCACGGCCTCTCTCCTGACAGCTGATTCTGCAATTATTTGGTTGCTGTTAATTGCTAATTAATTCCAGAGTTGTGTTATTAACAGGTGGACCAGGGTGGCACGGCTGACGCCAGGCACAGCAGCTCCTGGTAAAATCACGAACTTCATCATGGGGAAGGGCACTACAGAATTTTTTAGGCCACTGACTAGTTAACCATTAACAACTGGTAAAATCCCAGGTCCCTGCACAACAAGGCGAGTCCTCTTGGCGCTGTTAGAAAATCCTATTTCTAGTGGGTTATGAAACAGAGGTTTTGATGTGCTGCCAGGTTTGATGTGGAGCTCTGGGAGCTGAACACTTGCTGCACTGTCAGCTGCCGGCCGAGAGCCGCTTACATAAAGCTTTCCTAGCAACCCTGCTTTGCTGTCTACATTTGTCTGTCCATCTGTCTGTCCACCTCTGCAGTGGAAAAACTGAACGACCCAATGAGGAACCGGACTGGCCAGCTCTTCCCATGCTGACTAACATCCAGTGGTCTGCGGCAAGCCTTGAGCTGGGGAGCTTTTCCATCGCTGAGCAACACTTCATGCAAAGCCCACCATCCCCTTCGGGCCCCTTCCCTGCGTCTGCATCAACAGGAGGAAGCAAGCATCACATCCTGTGGCCTGCGCCAAGGAAAACAGGAGCGCTGCCGGGAGGGAAGGAGGTGTGGGGCTGGGGAGGCAGCCCTGATGCCCCAGCTGGCCTCAGCCTCCCCGCCAAGGGCTGCCCACCTCCGGGTGGGGGGAGATGCTGGCACCCCTTGGGGCTCCCTTGGGAATGGGACATGACTCTGTCCTTTGGTTGGCAAAGACACCAGGTGGCAAGAGGAAAATGCCCAGGACAGAAAATGTCCAGAAGCTGAAAATGGGTCTGCACTTTGAGGGGAAAGGCAGAACATTCAGCGGTTTCTCCTGTACGTCTTTGTCCCTACTCCCCATGGCTAGCAGCAACTAAAAGCTCTCCTAAGCAAAGTCCTTCCTTTGCAGACAGGGTTTCCTCCTGCACTACCCCACAGCAGCCCTGTGGGCCCCCATGTACCCCTGCACCCCCGGGTGGGTGGTCCCAGCCCTGCGATTTTGGAGGACCAACAGGGGCTGCATCCCACTCCAGGGCCCTTTAAATCGGTGCCCAAGCCAAGAACATTTCTCTGTGGAATTTCATAAGGAAGCACATGACGAGGGCAGTTGGAAACCACAGCTCTTCAAGCACTGATTACAGCCTACTGAGGAAAAGGAGATTTTTATCTTGCAGGAATTCAATTATGAGACAAGAAAAAAAAAAAAAAAGAAAAAGAAAAAAGAGAAAAAAAATGCAGTGCATCTGGCTTGGATAGCCAGAGTAGCCAGAGATTTCTGCACTTTGTGGGCTTTAATTTAACGAGAAAGGTGTGCAAGCATTACCTAAATCATCGTGCTTGCTAGTGTGTGCACGGTGGTGGTTTTTTTTAAGAGGGAAAAAAAAAATCCACCCCCAAAGTCACCCTGCTGGCAGCTGAATGCAGCAGGGATGATGTCATTGGAACAGTTGGAGGAGAAAAGAGAAAAACAAGTCTGTGTGTGCTAATCCTGTTTGCTGCCCTAAAGGGAATGGAAAGCCGCCAAGGCGAGGAGTTCTGGGAAACCATATAAGGGTGCCAAACAAGGGCTGCCGCCAACATGGGGAACTGACATCTTTGTTCTCCCCAGCTCGGCAGCCGGCCAAAAGCCTCATTTCGGCGCTGCAGCATGATTACACTGGACATCTGCCAGCTGAGCGCTGAGCCCCTTTTCTTCTCCGTAAGCTTTTTGCCAAACATGTAACAGTTGCCATGGCAGTCGCAAGTAAAGTAGGAAAAAAAAAAAATAATGCGCACGTATAGATAGAGAGGGAGATAAAAAACCAGCAAGAAAGCAGAGGCACGCCTTGCTCCAGATGCGCCACATGTGTGGGTATAAAAAGCAAGCAAACTTATTAATCAAAGATTTCGGGGACGGAGGGCGGCACAGGCTGAAAGGTGACGTGAGGATAAAACAATAAGTTCACACAGGCACACGCACACCGCAGCGGCCGGGCAGGCGGCGGTGGGCTGACCCAGTGGTCTCCTCCCCTGCCTGCATCCGAAACTGCAGGCAAACAGGGTTTAAAATAGAACAACATGGTGGCACTTTCACTATTGCTTGCCTGCTTGCCTTCTTTTTTTTTTTTTCTTTCCCTCCTTCTCATGTGTTAAAAAAAAAAAAAAAAAAAAAAGAAGAAGCTGTTCTGAGGATGAGAAGGGGGTTATTTATAAGCTCTGCATAGCAGAGGGAAGCAGACAACCCAGATCTGGTGGCGTCTTAAGGCGGAAAATCCCATTTCGGCCGCTGGTTCAGGCCAAATGGTATTATTTCAAGTTGTGCTCTAAACAGTTAACAACCAACCACCCAGCAGTCCCATGTTTATAGCAAGCATTTCATATAACTATGCAAGTGCTGCCAGACCCTGATGGGCAGATCTACGCACATAATAGAAGAGGTGTGGTCCCTGCTCGCTTTCTTTTTCCACCCTGAGAGGCACGGGCTAGTTTCATTTTACAAAGCGGTTATATACAAAAAAGTTCACTGCCCAGTGAGCTGGAGTTCATCTGACTATCTATAATCGTGTCTCTTCTCCCCACGGCCACCCTACAGGCACCAGGACAGCCGCTGGGCAATGGTGGCTGTGTTTGCAGCCAGCCCAGCAGCCACGGTGTGTTTGCAGGCAGGGCTGCAGTGAAAGGGCAGATAACACTGCCCAGGATGGGGTGCAATGCCCAAACCATTCCTGGTCTGCCCTCCTCTTCAACCCCCCCAGACAGGCTGCCCACCTGCCCTAAGGACATTAGCAGAGTGTAGGACATGGCCTCACTAAGAGGGCATCCCCAAAATGTAGGAACTGCTGGAGCAATCCTGATCCGAGCAGCACCGAGCAGCTGCAGCCACTCAAGGACCAGCCCACCTTGAGCAAGCAAGCACTGGGAAGGCAAAGAGCCCCCAAACAGAACCGTGAGCAAGCTGGGCCCAGCCCCCAAGAGCCTGCAGCCGTTCCTCTGATGGCACCACTGCAGCATTGGGGGCATGGGGAAGAGGTTGGCTGAAATGCAGAAAGAGGCAGCCACAGTCACAGGCAGTAATGAAGGACACTGGACTCCCACCCTGCCTCTCTGCTGCCTTCCTGCATGGCAATAAGTCAGTTAGCTACGGTTTGCTTCAGCTTCCCATTTGTAAAAAAACAAAAAGGATGGTTTTCCTCTGTATCTCAGAGATGGGCTAAGCATCTTAAATCATTAATGTCTGTAAAGTGCATTCATTTCCTCAGATGGAAGCTCCTACTGATGTGTGAAGTATTATTAGGATTATTATTGCTAATAAATAAGGAAGGCAGGGCAGTTTTATTTCTTGGTAGGCTTACACGGAGCACAAGAATGCAGAGACTGGGGAAGATGTTAATTTGTACCAAAGGTGACCCCCTCGCCAGTGCCAAGCTTAAAGGCAGCATCTGCAAAACACAGAGAGAAACCCCCTGGGGTCCTGGTGGGTCGCTAGCCCCCTGGAGACCTCCCAGGAGTGCTGACCCCTGGCAGCCCCTGTGGGGCCACTGGCAGGAGCTCTTGGGCACCGGTGAGCAGAGGCCGGCTCAGCAGCACTGTCCTGAACTCCACCATGTATTGTGGGTGGCCCAGAGGGGGGAAACTCTGCAGGAGGTGATTTTTGCCTTTCCTTAGATGCCTGATTTCTTGCTGGGATGCACCTTGTCTAAAGCAAGGGTGGGCATTGAGGCATCATACCCAGCAGTCTGAGCGGGTGCACCCCCAGTTTTGCAGAACTGAGACATAGCATTTTCTGAGCCAAGAAAAACTGTTCGCCTACACTGGCAAGGGAGAGAGGGAGGGAGGCACCTCTACAAAGCAATTCACTCCTGTGGGCTGAAGCCAGTGCCTGCTGTTTCTCACTGACCACCAAGGCCCCCAGGCACCTGGCATCCCTCACCTAAAAAGGGATGAGCCACTAGGGCTTTTCCCAGGGTGGCAGAGCAAGCAGCAGGGGAAGCCATCACTTGCTTCTTTAGTGCTCGGGTGGGCTGTGTGGGGCTCCACGCTGCATCTCAGCCCCTATCTAAGGGATAACCCTCCCACTGTGTGATTGTTGCTAACTGGAGGGTTGTAACCTATAGAAAATTTTGCCAGCACATTTTCATATATTAGAGCATGGCTGTAAAAAAAGAAATTTCAGGGTGGTGGATTAATGTTACTTGGTTCTGGCCAAGTTAATAAAATATGGTCTGAGTTACTGCCAGGCTGCTTAATTCGCTTTTATTCAAAGTGGCTGGGTAATTTCCCTGAGGTTGGCTCAGCAGGAAGCAGAGTCAGCTCTGGCTTTGTCTGCTCCTGCATGTCACCTTCCTGGCTGGCAACAGTGGCTGTGTCCCCACAGGGCTGGGAGAACGGGGAGCAGGGGGACTTCCCTCCAGCAAGACCGCGTGTGCCGGGGGCTGCGGGGTGACATCCATGAACCAGGAGGGAGCATGGACGGGGAGCACGTGCTTGCACAGTCTGCCAGCTGCATGCAGTGTTATGACTGGCACCAAAGGTGGTTTCCTGATGGCTGCCCTTCCTGCAGGTTGGTCCAGGATGGCCAGGGTAGCCATCAGCCTCATCAGCATTGGAAAGAATCAAACTGTCACCTTGTGCCCCAAAAGCCAAGGCTCAGCTGTGCAGCTGGTCAGAGGCACTCTGGCACTGGGGCATGGCAGCAGGGGCACTGCGGCCTCCTGCAGCTCCTCCCTGCCCAGCAGGAAGAGAGGAAGGGCTGAGCATCTTTCCTCAAGGGGTGAGCAACACCAGCAACCTGCATGCTTTAAAGAAAACCCTCCACACCTCCCCACCTTGCACTTCAGCTCCAGTGGAAGTGATGTTTGCCAAGGCAGTGCTCTGTCTGTGCAAGCTCTCCTTCTCGCTGACATCCTCCAGCTGATTAGTTCCCCCCTTGTTTCTAAACCAAATTTTGTTCCTTTGCCCACCTGCACGGCAGAACTAATCACTGGCACACACTGTGGTACCTGGCACTAAAAATCAGCGTAGAGGCACATTCCTGCATGTGCTCTGAATCATCATGAGGTTCCCGAGCTTTAAATGGGAAGCAGAGCATGTTGCTTTCTAGATGGACAAATGAAATTTTACACAGTCCTCTTGCTTCTGAAACAAGCTCTGAATAATGGAGAGGGCGAGGTGCCAGGAGTGGCTCTGCTCTCATCCTGGCTCCACCACTTACTTACTGTGTGGCCTCCAAAAAAATTCTGAGGGGGTAAATCCTGGTCCTTCCTCCTCCCCACCAACATCCCCAAGGCAGGGGACACTTGTGGGGGGACACAGGGCTTCATGCACACATGTATATTCATGACATACTTCTCATAAGCTGTGATACCATGCTCCCCAGAAAAACATGGCTTTTCAGCTTTCTCTGCTTTTTGCCCCCATCCTGGGCTCCTGGCAGAGGAGGATGCTCCCAAGTGCCAGAGGGTGCCAGAGGGTGCACTGGGAGGCTGAGCAGCGGGGCTGGGAGCCACAGAATGAACTCTGTGAGGCTGCACACATCTTTTGAGCTCAAAGATGTATATCCTCCTGCTGCATTCATAAAAGCCTGGATTCCTAGGTAAATAGAGTGCATTCATATTTATTTTAAAAAGCTTGGAATCATGATTTAATATTGTAGAAAGGGCTATTCTTACACGGCATTTGCAGAGCTTCTTCTAATACAATATTTTCTAACTTCAGACATGGTAACCCAGTAAGCTCCATTACCATGCTAATACTATATAAAAATGATCCTTTATTATAAATCATACTGCACACCAAAAAGGATATAAATAGAGCCCCAGTGCGGCACTGGCATGCCTCATATTTCTCCTGGTTCACATTAAATGAGCCACTAAATTACAGTGTCCTTCTTTATAATATCATCCTCCAAAGCTGAGCATTTTGTGTGTTACGCAGGGCTGCTGTAACAAGAGAAATTAGCATGGCTGGTTTAATTCAGCAAGTCTGCCATGCATGTTATAGGAAGAGTGTTAAAACAAGCTAGAATGAGAAATTTCATTGTCCTTTGGAAAAACTCACCACTCGGAACATGTAGTTTGCGTGGGGCTTTGCTAAGGCCTGACCCACAGGCTCTCTGCAGGGGTTTAGCTGCTCCCTCAGCTGCAGCAGCAGAGAGGTGAGGGCAGAAGAAAGGACACCACACCCCATCCTCCTGCCTGCTGCTGCTCCAAGGGTGCGGGGTCCTTGGACACCCTCCGGGGAGCCTGGGGAAGTTTGGTGGCCAGAGAGAGGCACTAACGGGGCAGAGGGGAAGATGCTGCAGGGGCTGGAGGAACCACCTTCACACTGGGCTCCTGGGTTTGGTGTGCTGCTGGTTCCTCTGCTAACAGCACTGGTGTTATTGCTGATTTAAGTGAATCCAGGTGCAGGCAGATTCAGGTCCTTGCTGAGCAATGCTGGCAATTTTTTGACTCTTCCAGTTCTCACCTGCAGAAACAGGGAGGTATTTTGCCCACAGGATTGATGCCTGCCTGTTTGTAAAGCAGCCCAGGCTTCTCCCTGACAGCCGGTGCTGCAGAAATGCAGGGGGTTATTGTTTGTATTGCAAAATAAAAATACAGTGTTCAGACTGGGGAGGGATCCAGTTTGACTGTCATCTCTAATGATGGTATCTGACCGCACCATAGAAGAAAACCCTCCTACAGTCCTAGGAGCTGCATGTGCCTTCAGGGACACATAAAGTAATTCAGGTCAAAAATGTAGGTTGTTTTATTTAGCAGACAAAGAGGTGGGGAAAGCAAAGAAGGAGAGGGAAAAAGGAAACAGGCTGCTGCAAGAAATACGATCTCCATAAAGAGCTTTTCAGGATTTCCCCCCAAAATTTAAAGTGAAATGGCATATGTCTGAGTTTCAACATTTCATTGCTGGCCTTGCTAGGTCCCAGCTCATACTGGCAGGGACCCAAGTCAGTTCCCTGCAGGGCAAAGATCAGGATTAGCAAATGGAGTTCATAGCTGGATGTAATGAGGGAAGATCCTGGCATAAAGGGGCTACCAAAGCTTCTCAGGGGCAACAGCTGAGCTGGGGAATCCAGGAGGCCCAGAGTTGGCATAAGCGGTTGGTGAGGAGTGAACCCGAGTCAAAGTCACCCAGGTGTTCATTATCTGCAGAGCTGGAACATTTCAAGGAAATTTTCAAGCCAAATTGTCTGCAGCAAGGAAATGTGTCCCCTCACGCCCACTGGGAGGCTGCAGGCTCCGTGGCCTATATTTAATAATAAAAAAGCAAACTGTGAATAATCAATGAAAACTAAAGGTTTCTATTACCTGCAGTGCTCCATGGCCATGTGAGGTAATATAGAAAGGGCAGGCAGCCTCCTGAAAGTGAAATAAAACCTCTAGAGTGCAGACCTTGGCATCATATCCCCTCATCAAAAATCCCAAAGCAAATTGGGGTTATGCAAGCTGTGAAATACCCAGCCTCAGTGATGAACTGAGGAAGCTGCCAGGACCCCATCTTGCTGCTTCCAGAAATATCTGTCTCCTCTTGGCAGGGCAGGTTATAAATCCCCTGAAGTTTAGTGCACAGACCCCATCAGTGGGGAGGTAAAAGTAGCAAACCTCAGCTGCAGGGATGAAGCCTGAGCACAGAACAGTCCTATGGCAGCTCTGTCCACTCCTCCCACCCATCCCAAAAAGCAGGAGCTGCCCAGTGGAGAGCACAGCCCTTGACCTGCACCAGCTGCTACTGGATTGACAGGGATGCTCAGGCACCCTTCCAGTGTAGATCCACTCTGACCTGTGCATCCCAGGCTGGTGGCTGCTCAGCAGATGCACAGACATCCCTAGACATGCACATTGACCAAAATATCGCTGCTGTCAGCAGAGTGCCACGTTAAGGAGCGCTTGCAGGGCAACGAAAGAAAAGGTGAGACTGCTAGTGAAATCTTCAGCCCCTTCCATCTCTGTCCTCCTCAGCCCCTGGAGAAAGCCTCTCACAAAGAGTCATTAATTTCAAGACCTTGGGTTTAAAGTTGGTCTTGCACAATAGAGATCACATGTGAGGCAGCAATGGGCTCCTAAGAGACAGGCTGAAATCTGATGTCTTTAGCTATTCCCAGGGCAGAACAGGGTATGACCTGCACAGCCCAGACCACAGTCCCCACTCTCTTAAAGCCTGGAGAGTTTTGGTTGGCCCATGACAGTGACAAAGGAGCATGCAGGAAAACCTGATGGTGTTTGGATCTTGTAATTCAATACAAACCCATTTTTGTAATTTAAGAAATATTTAATAATAAAAAAAAGAAAAAGGAAAAAGAAAGAAAAGGAGATGATGACGTATCATTTATCACGAGGAGACAGTGGTATGCTGCAATATCCCTGGGCAAAGGTTACACTGAAGGATGGTGCTGTCATCGTTAAGGTGGTGAGCTAGCATCTCTTACAAGCCCAATTTTTGTCTTTCCTCCTTAAAAATCTACATGCAAAAGCAGAAAGTTAGCTATAACATTGATAAAGGAGGTCTGGTCCCAAGGTGGAATTTTTGGTCAGATTTAAAGTAAATCAAATATAACACCTTAAAAATAGCAGTCTTCAGCAAAGCCCAGAAGCCTCAGTGATTTCTTTCTACTTTGCAACCAGAAAGACAACCAGGGTAGAGAGGAGGAGCAGAGAAAAAGAGATAAAAACAGCTTTAATTTTAGGACTTGTCTCATCAAGAGATGGTATGTGACACCAAAAATGAGTCCAATTAAAAATGTTTATAACTTAAAGTTGCTTAATTAGCACCTTCAGAAGTTTCCCGATGTTTCCCTGCTAACTTCCTCTCTCCTGACGTGCATACATGCAGTGGCAGCTGGTCCTGGAGAGGAAGGGTCAGGGCTGCTCCAACCATATCCCAAGCCTGGATTTTAGTCCTTTGGGGGTGTATCCACCTCCTAGCAAAGCCTTGGTGATGAAGGGTCTGCAGAGGCTTCCGGAGGTGCTGGATGATGCCCCTTCCACTGTCTCTGATGTTGCAAGCAAACAAATGAGATGTAAGATCCAACCTCATCAGCCCAGGCTAAGAACCTTGCCCTGCAAGAGCATGTGCTTCCCTCCTGGAACCCTGTGCTGGTGCTGGTTTTCTCCTTTGAGCTGTGTTTCCCACCAGTGCCCCAGTACTGCTGGCAGGCACAAGGCAGGCCTCAGCCCTTGTGTCCTGCATGCAGCACCTGTGCCATGCTACGTACAGGGGCAGAGAAAAAACCTTCCCTCCATCCTCCCATCTGCTGTACACCCTGGAGAGTTAATGAGAGGTGCCTCATGAGGACTGAACATTCTGCTCCCTGCTGGGAAACTCAGCCCCACAGGGGTCCCCTCCCAGCCCCTTCCCTGTACCAGTGCCAGAGATGCTCCCACAGACACAGACCAGTGACGGTCAGGGGAACAAACCTTGCCCAGCTTCTGTATTTTGGTTGCCATGGCAATATGCTCATTGCTGTTGGAGTCGTTTGGGGAGCACAGAGGTTCAGAAAACAACGAGGAGAAACGTGAGGACACGGCACACTGTGACAGTCACAAGGTGGGGAGCCTGACTAAGCAAGAAGGTGAAGAAGGTTTCTTCTGATTGGAACCCTGCAGCAGCCACAGCTGGCCAGCCACAGCATGGCTTTTGGTGGCAGGTCACCATGAACCCAGGGGCTGCTGAGCTGCTGCAGGGCAGAAGCACCATTGCTGGGACCTTGCACAGAAGAGTGACCATAAAAACCAACCCATTTTAAAATGTTTTTTTCCCCAAGTCTTTTACAGATGTAGGAGGAATCGGGAATATAAGTAAGGACATTTCACAGCTCGCATGAGATTTCCTGTGGCCTGGAAGAATAATGTAAAGTGTTAACTGAATTTCACAGAATTGTAGAATGGTTTGGATTGGAAGGGAACTTAAAGATCATTTAGTTCCAAGCCTCCTGCAATGGGCAGGGACACATTCAATTAGACCACGTTGCTTAAAGCCCCATCCAGCGTGGTCTTGAACACTTCCAGGGATGGTGCATCCACAGCTTCTCTGGGCAGCTTGTTCCAGTGCCTCACCACTCTCACAGTAAAGAATTCCTTCCTAATATCCAACCTAACCCTGCCCTCTTTCAGTTTTAAGTGGTCACCCATGTCCTACCACTACATGCCCTTGTAAGAAGTCCCTTTCCAGCTCTCTGGTGGCCTCCCTTCAGATACTGGAGGTCTGGAAGTTTCCCTCAGAGCCTTCATGGAGTGCTGACTCTTCCTTGACCATAACTCTAGCCCTTTTGGAATTCACACAGAACATGATTTTTGTTCACACTGATTTGCCACGAACAAAAAATTTGAAGATGCACTGTCCAAACTAACACTTTATCTTGCTGACTGAATGTCCATCTGTAATGGGATGGAGAGTATTTAAAAGATGTCCATGCTGGATTAAACAGAACACCTCGCCTTTAAGTCTCTTTCTAACACCTTTGGGCCCTGTATATACATAGTGTCATGTGTATAAGCTTGTGTTCTGAGGTCCTCAAAATAATAATAATTTACTTATTCATCATAAATTTCTGTTTATAGGCTATACCTACAAGAGATACAGTGCCAGGCCATTAGACATCAAAGTCTCCACATTACAGGCAATCTCAAAAAAGAAGTCAACATGATTTTCCAATAGCTCATTTCACTATAACAACAGTAATCCTGAATTTACATAGTGCCTTTGATCCAGACTGCAAAGCACTTTGTTCTCTGATGGAGAAACAACATACAAGTTAGGCTTCAATTTGCCCATCATTGGTGTGGATTGGGAGGGTCAGTCTTCAACAACATTCAGCAACTCAAACACAACAGTTTATACTCATAAAACCAAAAGGAAAATTTAAGTTTGGAGAAGTATGATCATCTTAGAGAGGATTTTGCTAAAATAAATGGAGCTAATGGTCCTACAAATGTGAAGTTAAGGCACACCTTGGAAATCACCTCTGTGGCGATGTTGACCAGGGAGAGTGAAAGGTTATGCTGGCTTCTGACAACCAAGCCCAGGACTGTTCTGTAACCTCAGCACTTCATATTTCCCCTACCTTGTTACTCAGATATTAGTGAAAAATCAGCACAGCCTTGGTTCAGGGCAGAGATATTAAGCAGGAAAACTTGAGAGATAGCCATGAGTTAGTTCTCAGTAGAAAGCCAGCCTCACATCCTCACAGAAGAGAGGCTAGACTCTCTGGCCTTCCTGATGATTACATCATGACCAAGACTGTTCTTTTGATGGATCCTTCTGAAATATAAATTAACTTCATCACTTCTGATCTTGGGAAACAAGAGGCATTAGGGTATTTTGACTGACAGTCACAGAGGGTAAGGGCTCTCTCAGTCCCAGCAAGTAGAGCAGCACAAGAGCAGTGCTGGTGTGCTGTCAGTCCCTTTTAGCTGTGACTGAGCAGCCACAGCTTGGAACACCTCAGGTGGACACCTGCATCTCCTCTCCCAGCACAGAGGAGCCCAGCTTGCCTGCTGCAATCCTCATTCATGGTATGAATCACCAAACCACAGTTATGGGGCCTGACCAGGAGATGTGTTTCTTTCATCCAAACCAGAATGCTAGTGAGAGGCACCTTGTGTGTCCTGGTCCTGCCTCCCTGGCCCCAGCTTTGCTTGCACCCTCCCTAAAGCCAGGTTTCTACATGGACCACCCTTCCCTAGCCTTGCAAGGTTGAAGTCTTCACAGGCAAGAAGGGAGCAGAGTAGTGGTATCTGTGCTTTGGGGAGGAGAGCAAACACCCCAAGCTGGATTCGCTGTGGCAAAGTGGAGCAAGTGGAGCAAGGTTTTCCTCAGCTGTGCACTACTGTGGATGTGGGCCCTGGTTCTGCACCAGGGCAGGCTCCTACAGCACACACAGCACTGTGTGTTGTGACAGCAGCTTTCCTGAAGCATTTGGCTTTAAACCTCTGTAAACACTCTATACTTCAGGTTTAAAGCTGCATTGAAAAAGCCCTTTGCTGCAAGATTCAAGAGATTACCAGTCTGCAGGGTAAACAATAGCTTCTATTTTGCTGCAAACTGATGTTCTTTTCTGGAAGTGGTTAACTCCAAAATGATGCAAACACTGTTGTCAGCCCCTTTGACTCTTCCTGCTGACAATCTTATCATTCAGCTAAAAACCCTCTCCCACAAACCCACACGGCCTCTCAAAGAGCCGAGAGTGCTTGTTATCCCCTTCCCAGCTGCCAAAACCCTCCAGCTGCCTTATAATTACCCCTGTAATGTGCTTCTACATATCCAGTACATAGATCTGCAGCACACTAAAAATTTAAGAACAACATAAAGAAACAACACATTAAGGAGCACAAGGGGTGCTGGAGCAACGACATTGTAATTTTTCTGTTTACTTCACTGGTAACAGCTATTTTTGATCCAAAACTGCTGTACAATAAAGCTGAATGTCAGGGATTCATTGCTTAAGGTCAGGAGAGACCATTATAATTATCAAGTGTAACCTATTGCATAAGAGATCCAGGGTACCATCCCAGTCATTTCCGAGGCTTGCCTGCAACTTCTTTCAGATTCACAGATGCATCTGTTAGAACGTCACCTAGTCTTGGCATAAAGACTGAAAGGTCTGGAGAGTTAACCAGGATGTTAGAAAAGCTTTTTTTTTTTTT
>VZRO01002493.1:53247-188795 GCA_013397915.1 Daphoenositta chrysoptera
TAGTTACCCTCATATAACATTCAGACCCTCTTTCTCTCTTCTGCATCTGTTTTGCCTCTGCTTCTACCCACTGGATTGTACATTTTCCCTAAATGGAAGTCCCCATTCAGAAATCTCTTTCCTATTGCAGCACTGTTATCCAGTTGGCTTATAATTTCTGAATTATGTGAAGTAGATCACTCTGTAGTCTCCCATCACAGGGAGTGCTTCCTGGCCCTTGTACATTCTCACATATTCCCTCTCTGTGCTTTCATTTAGCCAAGCTCACCTTGCAGCGTAAGGGTCTTTGCATGAGGCCCTGTTCTCCCTCAAAAGCCATCAGAGCAGACAGTCCATGTCCTTGGTACCTGACTGCCCTTGGCAATGGTGTGCTCTCATCTCTAAAAGGAAATGCCCACGTCACTCAGAGGTCTTGACTATTCTCTGATCATTTTCCCCCAGCTCTCCTGGCGGGTGGGTCAGGGTGGCTGTGTGAATGGGGACAGCACCTTGCTGGCAGGAGATGCAAGAGGGCAGTTTGCATCTTCAGGTCACAGCTCCTGCTTGCCTCCAGCTATTGCTGATGGGCAGTGTCAGCCTTGCACTCCTTCCTGCCCTTCTCCCTGCCCGCATGCAGGGCCACCTGCCTGCCTGCATCTGCCTGGCTTTTGCCAGTTGCTCAAAACATTTCCCCTTCCACATCCCTGTACAAAAGCAGGCTGAATGAGTGCAGCTTCGAGTATACCTGGCAACCCATCAGGAGCAGGCTCTTTGCACATACTTATTTATTTCTGGCCCATCTGATCCTAGTGCCATGCACAGTGTGGAGTGGGTGAAGAAATGTGCAAAGGTGGTAATTAACTGCAGAACAAAAAGCTGAAGAAACAACTGGAGGATGGCTCTAGGGGCTGCATGTCAGGTTGGTGAGGCATCTGAGAGGGGTTTCCATTTGCCAGGCCTGTTCACCCAACCCTACTTGTAATGCCATCTGGTTTCCAGGGGTATGTTATCAAACCTGAAAATGTAGAATGAGCCCCATTGATACAGTGGGAAATGAGCCTCCATCTTTAGAGTCCCATGGATAAACACCAAGCAGAAGGTAGATATTGCTGATTCAGCAACTCTTTCTGGGTTGTGCTCATTCTGCTACAGGACATCATTAGAAGAGGCTGAGATATTTTGTTTTCATAGCTTTTTAACCTTTTCCTTCCCAAAACAGTGTTTGTATTTATTTTGGCACCTTGAATGTTTTGAAGAGAGGATCAATTTGAATTTACTTAAGCATTTTTCCCCCTTAATCCCATTAAGTCAGTCTCTAATTCTTTCCAGGGCTCCCTTCTGTGGAGCTATTTCCTCTTGGAATCATTTACTTTCTGTGGATTGGGGGAATTAATGAGGCAGATGCTGCTTTCATTCTCATCACTGTAAGCCCAAAACAACTTCAGCAGTTTGCTGGCACAGATCCAGATTTTACTGGTGTAAATGAGGTCAGAATTTGGCTCACTGTGCTTACTTTTGCTAAGAGATAAGGAGGTTACCGAAAACAAGAAGTTTTGTGCAGGTTGGGAAAGTCCAATTGGAAGTGGGTGAAGTTCACAATTTCATTGAAAGTCTGAGTTTCTGCATTTCCCCACTGAGAGGCTGTGCTGAGCACCACAGATACTCAGCAACACAGAGCACTGATAAGCAACCACGCAGGGAAATAAGGACGAAGACTTGCAGGGATGTTGGAATTGTCTACAGGAGCAAATTGCAATGGCACAAACCTAAGTCACGCTGATGCAAAATCGGAAGTTTAAAAATATTGAGAAAGATTAATCAGCTGTGTCAGGCAGTCTTCAGGGGTCTCACAGGGAAGGAGGAGGCAAACAGAAAAGCTGAGACACATGCAAACAGCTCAGGGCTGACATCAAAGACCAGCACGTACTATGGTGGATAAAATCGAGAAAGACACAAAGGAAACATAACTAGCACAGGACAGGAAAGCGAGCAGGGGAGCATTCTGGCTCTAGATGGTGGTCAGAGGAAGGCTGAGGAAAGCACCAGCCTGCTGGCTCTGCAGCAGTACCCACACAAGGGTCAGAGGAAGGCTGAGGAAAGCACCAGCCTGCTGGCTCTGCAGCAGTACCCACACAAGGGTCAGGCCAGGCTGGGACCCTCCGTGACCCCTCGGGAGGGGGGCTCCTCGCAGAGCAGCACCCTGCCTTGCCTGCCTGCAGAAAGGGGAAACAAGAGCAGTGAGGCAGCTACGGCCAGTCAGCTCTATTTCGGTTCCTGGAAGTGCACTGGAACAAATAATTAAACAAATTAATCATCAGCACCTAGGAAACAACCAGGAGAAGAGGAACAGCCAGTGCTGATTTGCCAGGAGCAAATCATGTCAAATCAGCCTAATTTAATCCTGCAACAGGTCTTGTGGATAGAGACAAAGCAGGATACTTCTTGTATCTTGATTTTGGTACATCTCTGGTACCATCTCATTTCATGTTACAAGAGGTAAATTTAAGGAAACATGCCCTAGAGAAATTACCTTAAGTAAGGAGTGCAAAACAGGTTGGAAAAACATGCTCAGAAAGAGTCTTTTTAAAAATACAAGAAACGGTTGAGTAGGGTTCAACAGAGGTCCAGCCACTGGATTATGAGATAGTGGGCATCCTTATCAGATATGCAGATGATATCAAACTGAAAGGATCTGCAAAGACCTGAAAGAGGATTAGAATCAAAAACCATCTTGGCATGTTAGAGAAAAGATCTGAAAAAAAGGATGTAATTCAATAAGGAGAGAAGCAAAGTTGTGCACAGAGGCAGGCATAGTCAGCTGCACAGGGACAAAATGAGACAGATGATTAGGCAGGTGTGGAGCAGTGCAGCAATGCAGGAACCTGAAATGAATAAAAAGTGCCATTTGTCATACACAAGGCAGTCACCATATCAGTGCACTCGGAGAAAAGCTCTGCCTGTAAAGTACACAGCTGTGCCCTCTGTTTTACCCAGTGCTGCTACAATCCTTGGTCAGTTCAGGGAATTCTGGAAGGAAGTGGGATGAGAGGTCTCGAAAAGAGGAATTGGGAAGAAACACTTACTCGTAGGGATTGTTTACTCCAGAAAGAAGGAAAGCAGGGGAAGCACAATACTGTCTCCAGAGAAGGAGGGAATAAACATCCTCCAGACAGTTCTCTATATCCATTGTGAGTGTGGTAAGAAACAAAGTGCCTGGATTGCAGCAAGAGAGGTTAAAGTTAGATGCTTGGCAAAGGGGAAGGCTAACCAGCACTAAACCCACCTGCCTGGCAAGGATATAAAACCTCTATCCTTGCTGATGTTTAAAAGCAGGCTGGAAACTTCTGGAATATTTCTGAAATCAGCCTCTTGAGGTCCTTTTTAGCCATGTTTTTCTCCAATTTTGTGATGAATGGTTTTAAATGAATATAAATTACCTCACACGGGGACACTGACGTTCAGGCTTGGTGATGAATAGTGATCAGCGACAAAACTGTCAGCTTGTGGGGAGGCATCCAGTAGGGTTATTACTAGAAACTGGTGTTAACTCCAGTTTTATTTACCATCTTCATTAATGATCTAGAAAAAGCATTAGACAGTGTGTTTATTAAAACTGCAAGTGATACTACAGTGGGGAGGAGATGCAATAACCAGCCAGGAGTGGAAAATAACACAAAAGGACGAAAAAGATATGTGACATGGGGAGAAAATGACCTAGCTTAAAGGACACACAGAATAATACATCTAGGAAAGAAGTAGTCCAAAATTAAGATGCTCTGTGGGAGAAGGAGACCCAAATGCAGTGAAACGCTTTGCAGGGTTAGCATACAGGAAATTGAACAGGAGTTTACAATTTGTCACGTCAACAGAAAAAGTCTCAGTGTGGCTTTGGGCTGCATGACATAGCCCAGGGCAGAGAGATAAGCAACTGTCTGATCGCTGTTGTGCAAGCTTTCTTTCAGCGTGCCTCCTGACCAGCGGGGCTGCCAGGCTGCAGGAGGAGCTGGGAAAACAAGCAAAAATAATGGAAAGCTGAGAAGACTGGCTTATGGAGAGAGAATTATATAGGTGCTCTGTGGCAAAGCAACACCAGGTTCACGCTTCTAAGGTGTAGATAAGTATGTCAGGAAAGGTGCCCTTTTTACCAGGTATCATTATGGCACGAAAACTGGGCATTGTATCGATATATGTTATACTGGCATTGCACATTTTGGCTGGCCACAAAGCAGTTACAGAGTGGTAGAATAGCCCCAGGGGGCTCATCCACTGCTGGCTGCCAGGGTCCAGGCTAGCACCGAGCTGTGCGAGAGCTGAGGCATCACCCCAGCACCTGCCCCGGGAGGCAGGACCTGCGGAGGAGACTCCTGGGAAGGGCTGGTGCTGCCAGGCAATTGCAAAGAAAAGGATAACACGTCCACTTTGTGTGACCAGAGCCACACTGACATTCATTGATAACAGAGTTGCATAAGCAAATCAACACGATGAGCCATGTCGATTGGAGGGGGAGAAATCTGTGCTGCTCAGGGGGACAAATCAATAGAGAAGGAGATGCTATTTTCAGGTTTCTAGAGAGGTATTACTAACAAAAAGAAAGCACAGGTATAAAACTGCACCTGACAGAGTCCTTTAGAGAGAAGATAAAGGTAAAGGCTTTTGTAAGTTGTGATTTTGAGCCTTTTCACTCTTTGTCCAGCTGGCTTTTGAGATGGAGGTCTAAGAGTGCAATGGTGTGTTTGTCCCAGCTGATACTGGAGCGCACAGGCTTTGAACAATAAGGCTTTGTTCTTTTGCCAAATACAGCAATGCCTCTGCTGTTGCTTGGAGAAAAAAAGGAACAAACACATTAGGAAGTCACCGAAAATGAAATGATGGCTCACTTCAAGGCGTGCAGTAGCACACTGCAGAGATGAATGAGCTCTGCAGGGCATGTGAGACCGCAAGGAGAGATCTTCAGAAAGACACCCCTCAGTTCCCACCACACTTGCAATATGGCAGAGGAATGACCTTCAAATACATCCCCAGGATCAGCAGGCACCTGAAATGCTCTGCAGGAGAACCCTGTTGCCCACAGCTTTTGTGGGGACTGTGGGCATTGCCAGCAGAGCGTTGTGTGAGGGTGCACTTTGCCTTTGAGGAGCACTCACCACAAAGCAAATCTGGGAGCTCTTTACAGCAGAGGACTTGAAATGAGACTCCACAGCGTGGCTGACAGGCCAATGCTGCCAGCTGCGGGACCACAGCGAGGTGCAGGGCCACCACAGCAAGGTGCAGGGCCACCAAAGCCTGTGGCTTGCCAAGGGCAAGGCAGCTCATCTCCTGTCTCACAGCCCAGTGCCACCAGCAACAGGGACAGAGCAGGGGGGAAAGGAATTCAGAGAGAAACTCAAGGGGAAAATAGGAAGGTGGAACAAGCACAGTGGTCCAGAAGAATAAATTTGCTGAACATACATCCTTGATTTTAATGGGGCCTCTAATAGCAGGGTGAGCCCAGCAGAGTTGGTTATCTTCCTGAAAATGCTCCCAGAAAATGTGGGACTCTGGCAAAGCCATTCCTTTCACTTGCTTGACAATGGGAACCGAGGGACCCCCAGTACAAACACAACCAACATAAAGCCGAGCAGATGTTGCCTTGAACTTGTCCTCAGCTCATGAGGGAGAAATAAGTGATATGAAACCACTGGAGCAGCCCAGGTGGGAAAGATTACTTCACTGGGGTATGAGCTCTTATTGGAGTTAGGGGAAAGAGCTGATAGTTGTGTGTTATATGCTGGGACCAATTACACTGAAAAATGCAGAATACAGCAAAGGGAAGGTTTGGGGAGTGAGAAGAGATTAAAACTACATGACTGTTTTAAAGCCCAGAAAATAAGAGAGAGAGGCAGAAAGACAGGAAGAAAAAGGAAGAAAACAAGAATAAAGTTGTGCAGGGTGTCTAATACAGGGTCCAGACAAGTTTCACATGAGCTCATCCAAACGCATCTCAGGCCAGGCCAGGCATCTCAGGCCAGTAAATGCTCAGCAGTCACCCTGTGCCTGTGCTTGCAAGTGCTGGGAACAGCAAGAACAAAGGGTGGGCTCTTCAGCTCTCTAATTTTCCTTCCTTATTTTGCAGAATTGCCACATGCTGAAATAGCAAATGATGTATGAAATGAAAAATCACTCCCCAACCAATGCATATAGATGATGCAGAGAGTATTTGGCCATTACTTCCTTGCAGTAATATTTATCTGCATTAATGCCTCATTCAGAGGTAGCTGGAAATACCCAGAATGTGAGAGTAAGGGGATCGGAAGAGAGATCAGGGAGAGAGGCAAAGCAGCAAGGCAGGCACTTAAGGAGGCAGATATAAAGCCTTTGCTGAATAAATCACCAGCTCAGTTCTGACCCAGGTTATTAGCAACCACAAGGCAATATTCTAGGTCCCAATGCTAACCAGTTATCTGTAAAGAGCAAATTCATTTTCTGGACTCCAGAGGAGTCATTGCCATTTGGAGATGACTTCATGACCGGTGAGGAACATGATGGTGGCCCCAGGCCAGCAACTGGCAGGGAGGTGTTTTCCTGGTGAGAGAAGCCCTCCCCAGCTGGAATGCCATGGGGTGTGGGAGACAGCCCAGCCAGGAATGGGGACAGAAGCAGTGGGGTTCTCCCTGTGACAGCCCCAGGCAGAGGCACATCACCAGGGCTTGCACCAAGGGGAACCATGGGCAGCCCCAGCTCTCCAGTTTGTAACCTCCACACACAGGACTGAGTCCCATAAGATGCTGGCCAAGCACAGCACCAGTGTTTAGCAGACAGCGTTTAGTGCTGCTGACTCACTGATGTTTGCACGTAGGATTACACTTGGATGTGCCCTCCCGAAACTGGGAGAGAGGAGGGGCACCCGGCTGAGTGCCTCTTGCAAGCACCCCTGTCCTTGCACAGCAGTGTCACCCAGCAAGATGGACCCAATAGAAAAAGTCAGTAGAAGAAGCAAAAAGTATGCACTCAATTAAAGACACAGTTGGGCTCAGTGTTGGCAAAAAAGGCTATGGAAGGGCTCAGCACAAATTACAAGGTAAGAGCAAATACCGTGCACTTTAACAGCTAGAAACCAAGGGATCATAGAATCCTACAAGATGTATTTGGGATGTTCCCTTTGCCTCCTCTTACTCACATTTTACCTCCCCATCACCAGAAGAAAGCAAGTGGAAACTACTGATAGCTACTTTTGTCCTCCTAAAACTTCTTTGGCTTTGACTTAACGTTTCAGGCTGGGTCCAACTTGACCTTCAGATAACACGGAGTCAAGAGGAACTGCAAATATTCATCCAAGGACAGGTTTTGGCTCTCTGCCTAGTGTCTGAAGGCACTTTGTGTTGTCTCTGAGTGATAACACATTTACATGACACCAAAATATATTTCAAGATAACACTAAAGATGTGATCCACAGAAATTTAGCTATGAAAAGTGTTGATGGGAAGGTCTGGAAAACTAATCTGTTGGAAGTATTGGCTAGCTTGGTGGGATTCACTAGCATGAAGGTCTGGGATGATGCTGCTGAATTTGGAGTTACCCTTCCCATGCTGGTGTTAACCTGAGAGACCTCACTGACCTTCCAGCTACCTTGTGGTCAGTCCCACAGCCTTTTAGGAATTCATTTGGCTGATGATTTGGTATGTGCTCTTGGTGGACAGGAATATCTTCCATTTAATGAAGAAATTTAACTGTAAGGGAACCTCAAGTAAAGATTCTGCCTTTATGTGTATTTTCCAGGTCATGCACTTGGGTGGCACAATTGTGTGGGATACACATCCAAAACTCACTTGCACATTTACTCTGGTAGCTCTGTAGAAGTACTTTGGACCAGCAGGACTGTCCATAAGAGTCAACAGAAACCTCTAGGAGCAAATTCAAATTTTTCACATCAGTGCTGAAAAGAATTCACGTCTGATTGGCTAAAATCACCTGGCAAGAATACCTGGCTACAAAGGGGCCAAAAAGTCTTAGGCTAGATTAATTAGTATCTGTACAGACAGCATGGTACACCAAAAATGTGTTTAATTAGCTTGAATCTTCAGCTTTAAGTCACTTATGTAATGTGAAGACTCCTAATCAAGCCTTTTTTGGAAGAAATACCCTTGTAAAACATATGATTTTTTTCTCTACCAAGATGATGAAAACCATGGAGACTACTTAGACTGTATCTCCACACCTTTTCCTCAGAAAATCCCCAAATGCTTGACTCTGGGAATGTTTTTAATAAACTCAAAAAGAAAATAACTTTCACAGGTTCCATAAGTACTAGAAATTATGAAGTCTCTTCCACACCCAAAACAGGACTTCCAAATTTCACTGGCACTCTGTGAATGGACAGCTTGTTAAAAGAAAATTGGATAATAAAACAGTAGCATTGGATTCAGCCCTTGCCCTTCCAAAGGCTTCTGAAATATTCTTAGCCCAATATTTTCCTCGCAGGTTAACAGGAGATGAGTTGGACATAGTTCAGTTGAAACAGAGCACCACACATGGCCAACCCTTTGACTCGGGGCAGTCTGAACCCTGGGAGGGGGCTGAGCTCTGGGGATGTCCAGGAGTGGGTGCAGAGCAGAGGAGGGGCTCTTCCCTGGCACCCTTCTGGCTGTCCCTGCCCGCTGGCTTGGGAGGCACTTTTGGGATGCAGAGAGCCCAAGCATCAGACACGTGCCAGGAGGCAGCACACACACACCATCCTGCTTGCTGGTTGTGTCTGAAATGCCTGGGTTGCTGATAATATACTTCAATGAGGTGTCTGATGGTCACTGGGTGACAAAAAAAATATGAGTGAGAACTTATTTATTTATTCTGCCACCTGCAGCTCTTTCTCCTAAGAGATAGCAGCGAGGAGAAACCAGGAATTTTGCAGTGTGTAGAGGTCTCTTTATCTAGGAACACAGAGCAACTTCTAATCAGAGGGAAAAGTTCTGACACACCAAGCTGGAGGCAGAGCGTGGATGTTCCTTGGTGCAGGGCACCCACAGCTGGGCAGAGTTGTGCCTCTCTCATGCTCTACCCTTGTGTTGCCACTGCTTTTCTGGGAATCATGCCAGCCCCTGGGGTGTGGGAGCAGGCAGGCTCCTGTAGCCACCACCAGGACTGACTGGATAGACCTTCAGTCTGCAATGGCACTGCAGCCATTCATATTGCACCCCTCCAAAATGCCTTTCTCCACAAATACCTTCCAGAGAGCACTGGGTGGCTTGGGATGTTTTCAGGCCATTTCTTGGTTTGCAATTTGTTCCTCCAAGGGCTGAAGTGGTGGGCTGGGGCAGCTTCACACCCTGTTGGCTGCCTCAGCACAGAGCCCAGGAGCTGTGGAGGTGGCACTGGGTGTAGATCATGGACAGGACTTCCAGCATCTGATTTATGCTGCACAATTGCTTTCATTTTGCATTTCAGTCAGCTTGGACACTGAGGAGAGATGAACAAGAGGTTAAGAATCACAGGCTGTCATCACCCTTCTCCTCCCACTGCCACTGTCCTGGTGCAATGCTCCTAAAAAAAGCATCCAGACAACCTTTGGGAGCAGAAGTCTCTCTGCTACTGCCATCAGACCTGTTTCTGTGCTACCTCCTACTATAGGGATTGCACAAAAATCCACACTGAACACAGGTGATGGAAAGAAACCAGTGCAGCTGCAGCTGTCAGTGTGTGGACTACATATTGCCCGACTCCCTTCCCCATGGATTCCTCGTTCGGGTGCTGCACGCTCCTCCTTTGCCTCCAACATGTCCTGCAAGGGGCTCTGAGTGGAAAAGCCCTGCACAAGACAAATTCCCAGACAGCTGCAGAAAGCTAGAGTCATCATCCTGAGAGACTTTTTAATATGCATGGCAATGCTGGGCAGCACAGTGGATACGAAGTGCCAGCCAGCTCTGCCAACCCTTGTAGCAGAGGGGCAGCAAACTGTGTCCCGGGGAGGGTGGGCTCCAGCCTGGAAGCCCATCTCCTGTGAACCTATGTCTTCTGGCTCCTTGACTCTGAGCAATCACTGAACAACACAGCCCCCTCTTTGTTTTGATGGTCTAAATCCCTATAAACAGAGCGCTTGTTCTTTTTTCTTTAACGTCCTTTGTGGTTTCATGAAAACGCCGGATGCTGCAGAAGCTGAAGTATGAAAGGTTCCTCTCTCTATCCTCTCCTCCCTGTCCAGCAACCACACTAAAAAGAAACCACCAAAGAAAGTGCTTGCAAATACCTGAACCGACAGCCCTGGTGATGGAAAGCTCTCTGGTTATTCATAGCCCAAATCGAGCCCGGGCAGCAGCTGTGCAAGTTTCCGAGCTGGCCCCTGCCAGCACCGATGGAGGCTGACCCGAAGGGCCCTACCTCACCACACACTTTCATTGCTCGTTCCAGCCCTTGGCAGTTTGGTGGGGGCACAGCCGTGAGGCAGTGTGGGGGTCACGGCTGCAGCTACCCCAGTCATGAGGGTGGGGAGGAGGAAAGCATCATCATCTCCTCAAAAACATTTCCAAGCCAATGCTGCAAGCAGCTCTGTGGGCGAGAGTTAAAGCTTTTCATCGCTGAAACCTTGGGTTCCTGTTTACCAAACATTTGTTCAGTCTTTATGCATTTCAGTGAATGAGGAAATGAACCACAAAGCTGGGCACAAATGCCAAAACCCTGCTTAAGTACATAAATCACCCTCATGCCACTTTCTGTGCCTCCTTCAGTCTTGAGAAACGAATTCTTCTCCTTAGATTTGTTGTTTCTCATGAGCTCCTGACACTTCCCGGTTCACCACCCAGCCACCGTGAGCACAGCCTCTGCTTTCCTGGAAGCTCCATCCCTGCCTTCACAGAGGCAGAGGCGAGTTGCTAGAAAGCCATGCTCTCCTCCCTGCCCAGTGCTCCCACTGCCGGTCCCACCCTGTGCACGGCACACATTCCCTGGAGCAGTAAAGGGAGAAAGACCTAAATCCTTTCCAGTCTAAAGGCTGGGCTTGCTGCCATCCTGTCCCAGTCCCACACCCTCTAAATGAGCTCCCAGACCTCAAACTCTCTTTAACTGAAGAGGTGATCCTTTCACCATCCTAGACCTGTTTGTTGCACCCAGTTCAGTCTCCTTGTTCATCAGTTCCTCCAGCACCTTACTCTCTCCCTCACCACGAACAGCCTTTTCAGCCATCTCTTTTTAGTACCTTTGTGGTCAGAGCTGAGAAAACCCCCTGAAACCCAGGAAAAGCTCCCAGAGGCAGATAACCCCAGACAGGGAAGGGGGAACAGCTTGTGCAGTTGGGTATAACAGAGAAGAGAGGCCACTCTGCTCATGCTGCAGCCACCCCAGGCTCAGCTTCTGGATGCTGTGTGGTGCTGCAAAGCCACAAGGGCCCTGGCCCCACTGCAGGCAGGGGGAGTTATCTGGGGGCAGCATCTCTGCTCCACCTGATACAGCTTCCCCTGCACGTCCAGATGAGGGACAGTCATAAAACAAACAATCCTGGCTATTTTCTCAAGCTGATAGCACACGAGCAGGGAGAAAGAACACAGCTGTTCAGCTTCCAGCAGTTCTCAGCCCCAGGAGGTCAGACCCTCCCTCTCAGGGGGTCAGCAGCCTTTCAGCTGTCTCTGACCACTGTTCCATCTCCCTCAAACTCCTGTTGCCTCTTTTTTGTCTCTGCACAGCCTCCTTGCCTCCTGACAGCACTGCTGGTCTATCTCCCAGACAAGCTCAAGGAGCAAAGAATTGAAATACACCCCCCAGGTGAGAAGAAGGGACTTGCTGGGGCAGAGGATCATATCCAAGGCAGTGGCAGGTAGGGGAGAGGGATCTTCCAAGGGTTTTGACACCCAGCACCCACTTCACCTTCCCACCTGCCTCCCTGGGGTGTAGGGCCATTGAAACTCCCTCTGCCTGCAGCACACCTGAGGTTTTCATCCCTCTCTGCTGTGAGTGACTTACTCTCCTGTTGAAATTCAAGCTGGGTTATCTGACATCCTTTAAAAATTCAGGATGGTGTTGATGCTCCTTGAATTCATCAGCACACAGTTATGGTTTGGGTAGACATTTTCATTCTTTGTTTTCTGCTATCTCACCCCACAGAGTACTTTGCAAGTTACACTTTCATCTTGCTTAGGAAATGAAGATGCCCAGGACAACTCCACACCATGCTGTGTG
The DNA here is from genome assembly GCA_013397915.1 of Daphoenositta chrysoptera. Classification (NCBI taxonomy): domain Eukaryota; kingdom Metazoa; phylum Chordata; class Aves; order Passeriformes; genus Daphoenositta; species Daphoenositta chrysoptera. Next base: position 65,365 of record VZRO01002493.1, read on the forward strand.
CCTAGAAATCCCCAGAGGCTACCCCGTCTCTCCTTACCATATTATGTGTCTGTCCTTGGTCCAGGTAGGACTTCTTATCAGGCTTAGCAGAGTAATGCTGTGGTTGCTCACACAGGAGCTCCAGGGCCCCATCTCTGCAAGCACTTATCCACCCAGGCTGCAGCCTTCCAGGCCGGTGGTGTGGCTGTGCCCTCCCCCGTCATCTGGAAGAGTCACTAAAAGTACCTGATCTGCGTGATCCTACGCACACCACCTCTGTCATAGGCTACACAACTGAAATCCAGAAGGGTTTGGTCCAAAGCATTAAATGAGCCTCTTGCCTCATGCATGAATAAATACAGTAAAGACGATGAGATGGTTTGCTGATGAGCACAGTTTGCAAGGTCCATGTCCTTGAGCTTTGGCCACAAATGCTCCCTTCCATAACTATTTCTTGCTTATTTTCTTAATCAGTGTCAAGACTAGGATCAGTTTATACCCTGCCTCAGAGCAAGATTCTTGCACTGCAAGTATGTGCTGTGTCCTGCTGGTCACCAGAGAACAAGAGCGCTTTGCAGCCGTGACTAGCAAATAACAATGATACTTTTTAATACGGAGCACATTTAAATGCAGTAACCACCCGCAGAGACAAGCAATGCGTGCTACATCCTCCCTCTCCAGCACTGGGAGAGAAAAACAGTTGTAACAATCAATGCACAGAAGTGACAACCCACTCATTGCTCACCAAGTCTGGCTTTGTGGGAAGGATCCCCCACAAGGCAGCTGGCTTGGCTCCACTCTTGATTGCTGGAGCTGGAGTATGACCAAGGCCCAGCGCAGCAGCCCAAACCATCTTCCCCAGGCATTAGCACAGGCATATGCTAATATTAAAAACAATCGGGGTTGTCCACATCCACTTGTAAGAGCTCCACTTCACTCTGAGCCTGCCACTGCCATAGGTGCAGTGCCCCCAGCTCTGGATGAGTGGCACTTGGTGGCAGACAGTGCTACTCCAGGGGCTTGGTAGCTGTAATTTCCCCAGCTCTGCCCACAGGTATAAACGTAAAAAAACAAAAGCTGCATGGCTGACACAGCTAGAATGCATCTCAGTTCACACTGAATATTCATTCCCCTGCTTTTGCAGAAGGCCTTTAAAAACATGAGTGCTTGCCAAAACAGTCCCTGCCTCCTGTGTTATTTCATTTTAGAAGAGCCTTCTCTGTAGAAGATTAAGTAACTTCATGAAGTATATAACTAACAGGTCACTTGGCTAAGTAGACCAAACCTGCTGTCCTATAGTCTCCTTCACATTTTCATTAAATCTAAAATCAGTTAATATTATGTAATATAAATGCAGTTGTTTCAGAGACTCTAAGCTGAATGAGAATTTTGAATAAAGAGTACAGAACAACCTGAAACTGTCTTTGCAAAAAAAGCCAGAACTGGAGCACCCAAGGGCTCCGTCTGGCCTCAGAGGCATGGCATTTCCATGAAATGGCTGTGAGCTGAATAAGTACTCTGGGTATTAATATTCAAAGAAGGACATCACATATGGCTTATGAAACACCTCTTTACGTGGATTAAAGACCTGTTCTCAAGGCAGTGAGCTTCCCACTCTAACTGGAGCCACTAGGCTCTGAATTCATTACCATAGCACACTTACTGGATAAAAAAAAATTTGGAAGGCTTCCCTTTCTATTAGCCTCCCTCTCTAACTATTAAGATTCATCCTCATACCTGACTTGACTAATGATGAGTCCCAAGAGAGTGAACCCAGACTTCAGAGCAGCACAATGACTTTGAGTAACCTCTGGCTCAAGGTGAGAAGCTCACGTGGGATTAGTCCAAGTTGCAACCAGGTGGAAATATTAATGGCCATCATTACAGGACCCATGGAGGGGTTTTTCTCAAGCAGTGAGGACAGCAGCTTCTTTCCAAGAACCATGTCAGCTGACCTGGTTTGTGCTCTTTGCTCCTGTTTACCCACACAGGCCGCTGCATGGTCCCCAGGCATATTCAATTGACCAGGACAGCATCCTACCATCCCACTGGCATTGTTAGAACTCAAATGGGACTGTGGACATTATGGACCTAATTACACTTAGAGAAAGACCTTAATGCAGGACAATGAAACCCTCTGTAGATGCTTTCTATGTACTTGAATGGAAGTCAGATTTTTGTTTCTGATTGAATAGATATTTTATATATATATATATATATACACTTACACAAGTTTGATTTGGTAGCAGTTTTCTTGCAGTGAAGCATCATTGCACACTGCAGTGCAAGTCTTTCTGCCCATGTTCTGCTATTGAAAAGTGAACACCTCCTGCACAAAGAGAGTGGATTTGTCACTGTGGTATTGCTCGATATGCAAGAAGTGACACAGAGCACTTGTTGGGTTTATTTGCCCAGCATGTGGATCCTCCAATTGCTAGCTCTGCTCAGTGCTCCAGAGGGAAAGCATAGGTTTGGGTCTGCTCCAGTGTATCTGTCCCTATTTTCAGAAAATATTTCCCTAAGTAGGCCAAAAATGTCTCCTAAATCTTGAGCTTTAAAGGATACATTTGTAAGTCAACAAACACACGAACAGGGTGACCAGCTGTTCTACTTTTGGAGGCACTGTCCTAGTTCTCAGAAGCCAATCTGCACTGCACCTCCCATAGAGGAGAGAGGCCAAGTGTCCTACTTTCTTGGTGGCCTATTTGTCCTACCACGACAAAGTAAGGTGTGGGACTCCACACATGAGAACAGAAGAAACCCTCCCCTCTGTATGCCCACACAGAAAGCCAGCAGAGATGCAAAACGTCCAGACCACTTCCAAGTTATGTCTCAAAGTCCTACTGTTTCAGCTCAGACTCTTGTCTTGCAGCAATGTCAAGGTGCAGTGCATGCTATTAAAAACTGGTTTCCCTGTCCTCTAATGTCACTTCCACTCTGAAGTCTCACCTTGTTAACACATGCAGTTCACTGCTCTGTCTCAGCTAGTGAGAGCGTATTATCACTTAGCTCTGATTCAGCAAGACACCTACATTTACACATTGCCTATGCCTGTTCAGCAGGGCAGCAAGGGACACCCTTGAAACTCCTTTTAACTCTATTAGGTGTGCATTTACACTTAAGCATGGATGTAAGTGCTTGGCTGGACTAATGCCATGATGAAAAAACATCAGAGAGCTAAGCTTTGAACTGAAAATATTTTATCATAAACTACAAGAAAAAAAAATCTTAAAATACAAATAATTTTTTCTGGAAATGCTTGACAAGCACAGAAGTAATATTCTGAGTAAGTATCCTGCTCCTCAGCAGTGCTGGTAGCAGGCTGCTGTGAAAATCCAGGCTTCAGCAAGGTAGTGAATGAATACAGCAACTTTCTGCATAGTGTCTACTGAGCTTTAGCCAAACAATGCGCACTGAATCCCTAAATTAGAGAGAAAAGAGGCAAAATTAGAGAGCAAGGGTAAAATTAGAGAGCATCCCTAAATTAGAACCACCACCCACTTTTTCTCCTGCAGCGTTTACTGTCAGTCTCAATCATCTTCTGCTCCTCAGTAAGGCAACCTGGGTAAGAGGCATGAAGGAGCTTCATGTTTGCTTAAAAAACTTTAACACCAGATCCACTCTGTCAGTCGTGTAGACAGCAGGAGGTGGAGTGGGGGTGAAACCATCCGTGTGCTTCATCCTTCAAACATCTACAGCCGTCGACAAAAGCTGTGTTCATGAGTAAGGACAGAACTCGGGCTTCTCAGGCTGTATTCAGCCTCCCAGAACTAGTTCTCTCTGCTAGCAGGGTTTCACATGCACACGATCCCTCTTTCTCTGGGTATCTGTCTCATACTGGCCTTTTAAAATCTTCTCAAGTTCGGATCCTGTACGGCAGAGTTGCCTGATCTTTGTGGGTTACATCTCAGTAGAGAGAGAAAGCTAACCTGGCAGATCGGATCTGCTGTTTCACACCCTCGGTTTCACACCTCTCCATTCACAAGCTGCTTTGCATTTCTCTTTACTCTGCAGTTTCAAACTTTGTAAACTTTGATCAGAAGTTTGGTCATAGGGTGGCTGGGATTTGGGGGCAGAAACAAGAACCTCCCCTCTCTCTTCAAAGCATCTCTCCATCAATATCAATGACTGTTTTCTATAAAAAAGGGTAACACTTTCAGGAAAGATATAGCGCCTTCAATGTTTTGACATTTTGGTTTTAGTTAAAGCATAATCAAACTTCTCAAAAATAAGGGGTTGGAAAACACTATCTCACTGCTTACAATCTGGGGGAGAAAAATTCAACAACATTCCTGCATTTGCTTCTGAAAGTAGATGTCACTTGTCCTTCACTTTCTGTACAGACAATAACAGTGGGCTTATCCATCTCGTTATTGTAGCCATGAATAGCTGAGAATGGAAAAATCAACATCTGAAACTGGGTGAGCTTCTGACGCTCCCTCCATATGACAGCTTTAACAAGACTCCCACCCCTAGTGAGTCACTAACTCTCCCTACAAACCCGTCTGGAACGGGAAACATGAGCATGCATTTTGCTCAGAGCCCTCCGGCAGGGAGAAGTTTTCACCTGGGGTTGTGTGACGCTGCCTCTGACTCCGCCACATCCCATCTGCGGTCTGCAGCACATCTGCAGGTTTCCCAAAGCATCTGCTGGGACTCCTGCTAAAACGCCTTTGCATTTCCTGGCAACTTGGGATTTCCTCAAACGCGAAGGACACTTGAAAAGGAGCAAGCGATCACCATTTAGCACCATCGGAGGGGCAGGAACGCTGTGACAAAGGTCAGTTAGTCCAATTCTTGTCAGAGTCCCTGGCTCTGTGGGAATAGTGCAGTTAATGCACTTTTATGACCAAGCAGCAGTTATTAACCAAAAGATACATTCAGTGGCTAAGAGTGGGAGACTTTCAGAGCCCAGGATCATATGGTAAGAAAAAAGCCCCCCCCCAGAAATTCAGACTTCGCAGCAAAACGTTCTCTTTTGTGAAAAAGGCACTTGATATCATCAGGGAAAAAAGGTCACACCCCCCACACCTTCTTTGATTGTCAGCTGATGCAGGAATGCTATGTGCTTCCAAAGGTGAGGTGCCACCAAGTGCGGGTGATGGGCAGGCGGGGAGGGATGTGGTGGAGCCAAGCCAAAAGCGGTGGCAGGGCCCCTCGGGGCAGAAGAGAGACAGAGATAGGGCCCTTGCCCAGCCCAGCCTCGGCAGGCAGCTGGCACCAAGAGTGGCAGAGACTGGCTCTGCCTGCCCTCACCCTGTCAGGATCAGCCCCGCAGAGCACGGCTATTATTTGCTTTAAAGAATGCATTTTTGGCACCCAGTGTACAATATGTTGCTGTTGCCCTCGTGACAACTCCATAATCTCTTCTTTCCCTTCCAGTGTTATTGTCCCAGTTTCCAAGGAGCAGATAGAAAGGATTTACTCTTCTGGAGTGGGATAATTCCTCATCAGGGAAGAAATGAGCAGAGACAGACTCGGGAAATTCTTCACTTGTCTATTTTTATTTACAGTGGAGTTCCTGTTATTACCTTGAACAAAAATAGCACAACAGCCAGGCTGCAGCCCAGCTTCCTTTGCCTTTCTGCAAGAGTCCATCAACACCAGCCCTTGGCCAGAGCCCCCAGCCACACCCTACTCCCACCACCCCTCCTCTTGGTCACCACCAGCCCCACGGACGGGCACCAGCAGCAGCCCCACACCTCCCATGCCTGCCTGGTGGCTCATCACTCTGAGCTGGCTTGGCCAAAACAGCACTTACAGCTCCCAGCAAGTCCTGTCTGCAGCTCAGGGTCCCGAGACAGCCTGGTAGCAGCCATCTGGCATCGGTGCTGGCAGCAGTGAGAAGATCCCAAGAGTGCACACTGCTCTTGCAGTTTCTTCTCCAGGGTGTTACGAGTTAAACCACACAGGTTTAATATTCACCAGCAGAAGCAAACGAGTGGTGATACCCTCGTCAAAAAGTAACACAGTACTAAAGTACTGCTGAAAGGTGGCACCAGGAGAGGCAGAGGAGTGGCACTACCTGCATGGGTAACAGCCTCCATGTTGAGAGGATTCTGGCAAGGTTACACAACGCCCGCAGTGATGCGAAGGGAGAGAAAGTAACAGCACCTCAGTTATCAACAGACACCATCTTTTGTATCAAGCAAAATCACAGGCTGTTTTTAGACCCTTCTTCTTTAAAAAACAGTTGGAAGTTTTCACAGCAAACTTGAGTTTTGGACATCCTTTTCAAATCCATCATGTGTTATCTTCAGAAAAAAAGGCAAGATTTGCCTTTTTCAAAGCCAAGGAGCTGCCAGCTGCTTCACACTTCCTCCCCAGCAAGGATATACACATAGGACAAAATTTTCAAAGCCCCTCCAGGGATTAAGCACCCATCTCCCCATGTCCTGTTGACCATCAATGGGACAAACGCACCCAACTCCCTTTAGCTCTTCTGGAAATCTCATCCTTTGATGTAATTTCAAAGGCTTCAAAGCTGAGGTTTGTCTCTTTGAGGCAGGGAGAGAAGGAGGAGTGTGGAAGCGTTAAAGCAATTCATCTTAAAGCCCTTTGCCTCATTCTGCCAGGGTGCAGAGCATCACCAGGGATATCACATGGGACAGCTCAAGGTGGAAACTTTCCCTGGCTGACCCTGCAGCTGGCATGCCCATGACTTCCCTCTCCTAGGTGACAGAGCCAGAGCCTTTGCCTGGGGTTTGAAGGGCCTGCAGCAAGGGAGTGACATCTCATCCCCAAGGAGACCAAAGCCTCAGCAGCCTGAATGCCCACGCTCATCCTGCCTCATGGCCAGGCCGTGGAGGCACAGGCAGGGTGTGTGCCTTGCTCATGGTAGGAGGCAGGACCTGCTTCACCTGGCTTTGCTCCAAGCACAAGCCCTTTCTTCCCTGCACATCTCCCCACCTTTCCCACCTCTGTTTTCCTTGACACCAACCGGAAAATCCTCTTTGAAACATTTTGGCCTCTGAAATAGGAAGTTGGTGCCGCAAGCTTCATGAAAATACGCAGCTGGACAGGTTCTCTACAAATCCTCCTTCAAAGGGAAAGAATTATTACACATTACTGAGCATCAGAGAATTCAGTCTTCAGCTCATGGCCTGCTCTTATATGGAGTTGCTGGGTTTGAATGCAACTCTATGCAATGCAAACTGCAAAGTTTTTTCTATGATTATGGTATTCATAGCACTGCTGGTCTGAGTAGATTCTCCAAGTGCTCATTTTCTTCAGTACTACAACAGTTCAGTCAGTCAGCCCTCAGCACTGTGAGAACCAATAAATCCACAGAAAAAAACCCAAAAGTCTTAAATGGTTCCACTACTCATCGAAACAGACTCGGAAACCAGAATGAGCAGTTGTGTATTGTGATTTGCCCAGGCAGGGGAGAGACAGAGGGCTGGGGGGTTTTCTTGTGTCAGTTTGTGAACAAGAACATCACCACACTCTCTCCTTTTCTCTCATTAGAAATACTCCCCAGTTGTTGTTTACTTTAATTTGGAAGCAGATGTTTCCCTGTCATGCACAGTGCTTCATCCATGCCAAGCTGGGAGGCTGGCCCCAAAAAGGAGAGCCCTGCTCAGGACAGGTGGTGGCTGCAGCCGCCTGGAGTTCATCCTCCAACCTCCCATCCCACGCCTCGCAGTGATGCCATTTTCACAAAGTGCAAAGTAGGTGCCTATTTCTGTTTCCATTGCAGTATTGCCACCGGCCACGATAAGGATGATTTATTTTGGTTACAATACCCAGGCACTCCAGTCAAACGGGCAGGCCCCCTGCGTGCCAGATACAGGGCAAAACAAGACACGCTGAAGGTCACCTCCTCCCCAGTGAACTTGCCGTCTGGGAGAGAGCCTGTGTGAATACCTTAGCAATGTAAATACCATCCTACAGCTCACTAATGACCTCAATGAATCAAGAGGAGGCCCTTGTTTACCTTATGAAAACTTCCCGAAATAGCACAGCAAACAGAAACACTGCCTGTGCTGCCGGGGTCCATAAGCACTTTGCTGTCCCATCGGTCCCACCTCTGGAGGGGGACAGCAAGGAGAAGCCCCTGGAGGCAGCTGTGCACGGGTGCTTTATGGAGCCCCCCTGCTCCATCCTTCCTCCACCAGCAACACAGCTTTCACACCTCCCCAGGGTCAGGAGAGGGAAGCAAAAAGCCTCTGTAAGGAAACGGGGATTAGCCAGCACTGCAGCTTGCTCCTCTGTGCTTTGCTGGCCTCCAGACAGAACATCCACCGGAGGTGTCGCAGCTCCCACCGCCCCGTGGCAGGGATGCCGTGCATCCCTCGGGCAGGGATATGTGCTTCCCTTAGCTGCCCTGCAGCTGTGGCTTGCAAAACCTCTGCTTGGCCTAGAAATGACACTGGAGCCACTGGAAGGGCTCACATCACCTGGTAGGGCTCGGAGCGAGCGGAGCAGCAGGGGAAGGGAGCGAGGGGCTAAGGAAGATGAATGGGTATATTGTTTCTGCCTCCCTGCCTGCAGTTTTATTAAGTGCAACATCTTTCATAAGATACTAGAACTGGTTGACACTTCTCAACCAACACTTTAAAAAAAAAAAATTCAGCCAAAAGTTGCTTTCAGAAAATCTTCTGGTTCGAATAAAAAGGAGCCAACTTGATATAATTGTTTTTCCGTTTTCACAGAAAAAGTGGGGGGTTTTTGGGTTTTTTTTGGTTTTTTTTACTCTATTCGTCTTCATTCCTTCAGCTCAAAAAAAAAAAGCAAACCCAAAATGGGAAAGTAAATCTATCATAGGGCAGTTGGGTTTGGATTAATGTTGACAATCATTCAATAATACTTTACTCGGAAGGATTTTTTGTGAAGATCCTGAGCTACTTTCGAGCTCTTCAAGCAACGCTGAAAAAAGACAAGTCTCAATTCTTAGAGAACTCTATAATCAAACCAGGGATCTGTTGTCAAAGCCTGGGTAGGGTTAATTTGGGTCTGCCTCCAGCACCAGCTGCACCCAATGCTGACAGGGACAGGGCTCAGCCAGGCAGGAGGGGAACACACCCCAAGCCACAGCCAGCAGGAGAGGGGCAGGGCAGCAGCTCCAGGCTGGGGTGACACAGGGACCCTTGGGAGGAGGTGGTGGCAGAGGGAAGGTGCTTCTGGCAGCAGAGGCAGTGGGGGATGCCAAGGCAGGAGCGGGTCCGAGTGCGGGGACGGAGTGCCCGGTGCCGTGGCTGCAGGCAGCTCCCGGGGGTCATCGGTGCAGTGGTGCTGCTGGAGCCTGGCCCCTGGCTCCCGGGGGGACCAGCAGCACCAGCAGGGGTCAGGGGGATGTGCAGGCAACTCACGGGCCAGAGAGAGCATGGCAGGCACGGCTGAAAACCTCCCCATGGCAGCACTGAGTCAGTACCACTCCCTTCCCTAAATCCTGGCTTAGGCAGCTGTTCCCAGGGCCGCAAAAACAAAAGGCGTGAGATGAGAAGGAGGCCCAGGAAAAAATAAGCTACGGCTATAGAGTGTGACTATCATAAACAGCTAATTTAAAGAGCTTAACACAAGTCTTCTTGTGGGCATCATAATGGCACGCTGGCTGCATCCATTATGTATGGAAACAGAAATTTGCTGATTCAGCTGTGAGGGCTTTTGAAGTGATGGCAGCTGAATTTGCACTGAGCCTTCGTCTGTCAATTCATCCTTTTAACTGAACAGGCATGTTTTTAACAAGCTGACGCTTCTTCAGCCTGACAAATGGTTTCTAAGACATTCCTTCTCTTTCAGCTGTTTGTCACTCACTCATGTTCCTTCAGGTACAGACCTTCTTTTTTTTTCTTTCACAGCAGAGCACTTCCTCTTCCTCTCCAGCCCATCTGGCCGTGCAGCATCACATTGCAGAAACTCTTATGAAGCACCAGAAGAAAAGAAAACAGCTGGTGAAAGGTTACCATGTCACACGCCCTCCTCCACAGATGCTATAAGCTGATATGTTCAGCTCTCAGTATCTGGGGTAATGAGGGCAAAGAAAGAAAAGCAAAACTAATAATACAAAATATATGTAAATAAGGCCTCAGGAATGTAATATTTTAATACCTTTACCATTGAAAAAACAAGTTGAAGATGCAGCATGAGGTTATAAATAAAAAGAAAAAAACATTGTACATTATACTTTATAATGGCTCTGAAAGAGTTCTGCATTTTTTAAACACGGCACATCTAATCTGCAGCTCAGAGAATGCACCCACAGATAATCGAGAGTTGACTGTAAAAAATCTTTTTTTGAATGACAGCTTGAAAAGTTCATGCACATTTCTCATGACAAATCCCCTAATTATCATTTCCATCAATAGACTGTTAACATATATTCCGGGCACTACAGGCAGCAGAAAAAACCCAAGTGGGAAGCACCAGAGATTTATCATTCAGATTATAAAGCGCCCAAATTTCAAGCGGAGTTGCAAAAGGCCAGCAGTCAGCTTGGACGAGGATGGAATTTCTACCTACACACCAAGACTGCCTACTGGTGTCAATGTTATATGTCATGATAAGAATTTGTAGAAGTGGCCCTTAAACTCAAGCTTCATGGCTTAAGCTGAGCTCTAATTAGCAACAGGCAGGGAAGGGGAGGGCCAGTAGGGAGAGCCTTTCCAGCGTGCTCACACTCTCTCCACAGCTCACCAGCTGCCATGGAAGACAAAACCTGCCCCGAGCTCTCCCCGTCAGTGCTTGTATGCCTAATAAGATGGGTGAACATGGCCATAAAATAAAACTAAAGTGCATTTTTCACCACCGCCCCCACAATGAGAAGCCCACCCAATGTGCTGTGTATAGGTAATGCTGTTGGCAACTTCTCTTCAGAGGTGGAGCTTTACAAGGTGGACAATCAGTTTGGATTTCAGGAGTGCAGGGCCCAACCAGTCATTAAGACAGAATCAGTCACAAAACTTAGATCCAGACTTGTCAAAGTCTTCAAGACCTGACAAAGTCTTCAAGTGCATCCATATTTAAGCCTGTGTTGCAATATGGAGTTTAGCTCTGCCAATCATGAAAAGAATTACCTCCAGGACAGTGTTTTCACAGCCTGAGCACGGCATTTTCCCTCCACTCTGAGTTTCAGAGACCACTTTCAATGCCCGTGTGTTACTACTGCACAGGCAGGGGGGTTTCTCAGCTCCTGCAGGCTGAACATTCAGCTAGAAGACAGTAACACAGTAAAGGAGTGTCCTAAGTAAGGCTCTGAGGGGTTCACAGAAGTTTATTCCATGCAGAATGCATGACAGTTTCCCAGTCTGGCCCAGCTTCACAGGCCACAGGACCCAGAAAAGCAAATGATAATTTGGAAGCAAAATATTTACCTAGCAGAGCAGGGTAAAGAGCAGCAAACTTTATGAAATCCAATACTAAACTCCATATGCAGATCTCAAGTACCTGGAAAGACCTTTGGCTTTCTCATGACAGAGAAAATCCTAAGGTGGGGGATCTTCTAACCAAGTACCAGTGTGATTTTGTCACTGGCAGCCACTGGGTTGAAAGGAACAGGCTGCTTCTCACAGTGACCTGTTTACTTTTTCTATTCATGGCTGTGCCTTTCTCGTTTAGGAGATCAGTTTGCTTTTGCCAGATGGAGTCAAAGTCACCACTGTGAATCCAGCTTTTTTTTCCCTTGTTTCTTGGAAAGCACCAGTCAGTACCATGTCAAGAAAAACAAACAAAGAGGTTTGCTTAGGATCTATTTAAAGCAATGCATCAGTGGTAGTTTCAGTACAACCCCAGGGTCAGCACTGGTGTTTGTGACAAAACTGGGGCTACTGCACATGAGGAGGGCTGGATCATTGCAAAGCTGTTGGAGACAACACCCCATCTTCCACCCAAACAGGTCAGAGCCATGCACGATGCAAGCAAGAGAGCTCCTCTCCAACATCTCCACTCTCCCACACTCGGCCACGCAGGAAAAGTCCTGGAGCTCAGCCACTGCAAGCTGACATAAGGTCCTGAAATGTAGCAGGCACACTGGGTGACTCGAGAGGAGGATCTGAGTTTTCTGTCCCTGCCAGCAGACCTTGAGTGGAGGAAGATTGCTCTGCCCCAGGAGAGAGTCTGTGCCTAGCAGGGGGCACTGACAGCACACTTGCCACCACCTCCTCTCACACCCACCCTTGGCACCAGGAGTCAGAAACGACCTGGAGAGGGAGTGGTGGAGCAGACCAAGGGCTGCAGAAGGTCCTATCCAAACAAGGTGTTTCCTGCTGGAAGGCGCAGGGGTGAGCACCCCACGCTGCGGGGAATCCTACACCACACACACTGAGCCCAGGGAAAGGGCTAATAACACATCCCCACCTCGCCAGAGCATCATGAGGCTAATTTCATTAGCGTCCCTAAAACACTCTGACGCTGTCTGTACGGAGCACAAAGCGTTGTTAAGCAGCCACGCAGAGCAAAGCCAACAGCTCCGCTTTTGTTTATGCAAGGTATTCTGCTGATACAATACCCTTGGGAAATGGTAACAGCTATGGTTACAAACAGGGGATTTACTACCACCTCAGCCCACTGCAGCAATACTGACCGTACCTCTAAAGGCAATCTCAGAAATGTCTGGTCCACAGGGAATCTTGCTCTGTCCCACTTACAAGCATGCCAGTGCTTGCCTTTTCCTTCTGCAGCTCATTTCTGTGAAAGACACATTCATAACTCCGAGCTCCTTACCAGTGAACCTAATCCAGCAAGTATCCGAGACATTCAGGAAAAGAGACTTTCATAGCATTGGAATTTTTCCATGCCAGCACTTTTTCATCCTAAGATAAATGGCTTTTACTTACAAGGCTAAAGGCTCTATTCTTTTCAAAATACTTCTCAGCTTCAAAGCAGCAATGGAAATTGGCCGTGCACCTGGCCAGCTGATCCAGCCTGGAGTCAACCAAACAGCAAAAGGCGTCTTTCTTCCCTGCAGCACCAAGCAGTGCTGTGCAGTGGACAAGCGGGCTGGAGGGCTGATGTAAATAGGCTAACACTTAATTAATCAGAGGGTATTTAAGCAGGGCCTGGTCAGCACGGCATGCTGAATTTCCAGACTGGGGGCTGGTGCCTGGGATGCACCTGCTCTGTTGGATGCCGGGTCTTGGAAAAGCCTTCTCTGGAAAGATTGCTTTAGACACCCAACTGCTGCACTGGGGCAAAGCCTCCCTGAGCCCTGTCATCTGTCCAGTTCACCGGAGCAGGCACTGAGGGACTGAACTCTGCAACGACTTGGGAACAGGCCAGACCTGAAAACAGCGACACCAAACCCCCTCCACTCACAGATTCCCTCACGCGTGAGTGAGCTCTCCTGCAGATACTGGATGGAAGAGGAGTTTATTTTTATCATAGGGGTGAACAAAGGCTCCGGTTGATGAGACATGTTTGTCTTTCTCACGAGACAAGCGTAGCAAACACCTTGCTGAAAGCAGTCTTGACCAAATTGCTCCCAGCCTTGGACAGCAGAGAAAAGTACAGAGGAGGAGGAAGAGGGGAGGAAGCACACTACTGGGGGAGCCAGCCACTGTACACAGAAACCTCACGTTTGCATGCAAGGCAACTTGTCTGAAGTCCAGCCAAGACCAGCTCCAAATTCTCTGCAGGGCTTGGGGGCGGGGAGGGGACACCCAGCCAAAGATGCCTAGAAAGTCCCAGGAGATCTTGGAGCTATCTGTGCCTTCCTCCAAAACCCTTCCCTCTGTAGCTCCCTGATGCTGGGACCACCCATTTCTCCCCACCGTGCCCTCTGTCCCCAGCAAGTCTCTCCTGGCCAGCCTCCTGGCTGTTCAGCGCTGAGACCATCTGCAGGAGGTTGCACAATGCTTGGCCACATTCAGCTTGACCCCAGCAGGGGCTGTTGCTCTCACTTTCAAGAGCCACAGCCATAAAAAGAGACGGAATTTGCTGGCCAAGGAGAAGCCAGGGCAAGCTGATGCAGTGCAGGCTCCCGAGGTCAGTGGCTGCAGCTCTGTGCTGGGGGAGGACATGCAATGCCTAATGTGGAAATGTTTGTGTTTGGAGCAATATATAGTTACATTTAGCCCCTAGCAGCTGCAGAGGCTGTTTACTGTAGCACACAGTCCTCAGCCTATTAGCTGAAGGCCTGACAGTGACCAGATGTGGAGAGGAGCGACTGCGGAGCCTGCAGCCGTATTTATCTCTTTGCCAAGATCCCAACAATATCTTGCCTAATAAGTCTGGCACAGAAATAATCATTTAAAGAGCTGAAAAACACAACATCCACAGCCCATCTTTACAGCCAGAAGGGGAGTTTTGTGAGGCTTACAGTCTGATCTTTCACCGTCCCAAGTGCTTCCCTCCTACTTCACAAACAGCGGGTGATTTATTTCCCAAATGGCTGGACTCAAGCCTCCTCCATGTAATCACTCAACAGGGAGGCTGCACCTCTGCAGCCAAACTTGGCCACTTGCAGCAGCTGCACGAGGAGGCAGAAAGGAGCAGAAGCCACCATTCCCCATCTGCGGTGCCAAAGGCTCCTGTGGTGGGGGTGATGCCGAATTCTCCAGGGCCTTGTCCCCAGCCCCACATGGCTGATGCCCGGAGCAGAGCTGGTCCCTGGGGCAGGCAGCCCCAGCCCTGCTGCTGACCCGCAGGGTGCACACCCCTGCCCACTCCACACGTCTCATGCAGCGGGAAGGACAGCCTGTACTGTCCCCGCGTGTCCCAGCAACACCCAGCGCTCTGCAGATTAGCCTTAATTTGCTAAATTAAAACAAAACAAAACAAAGCAACTCATTAGGTGCTTTCTGAAGACCCGGAGAACTGTATCTTTGCTGGCAGAAGAACTGGATGTTGGATCAACATCAACACCAAGAAACATAAGCTGCACTCCACTGATTCACGCAGTTTATGACCTTGGCTGGCAGATAAGCCCATGTAGTATGGTTTTCTGTGTTTTGCAGGCTGCAGGTACCAGGTGTCATTGAAGGTCAGCGTTGAGGAAAGGGCTCTCCCACAGTCAGGAGAAAGTTAGAGAGAACAATTTTTATGCAACATAAGCTTGTAGATGATTAACAATTTTCTTTCAGTTAACCGAGAAGTTAATAGTTATTCAAAGCACTCCATTGTAATGGGAGTGGAGATGGGGAGATGTACTACATTAACCTTTAATCTTGGACTGTGCAATAAAAATTAAAATGGAATATGGCACATAAGTATGATTAATTCTGCTTGCAAAGGGAGAGGGTGTCAGTGTGTGCTTTGCGCAGGAGTGTTCCCTTTGAACAGCAGGGTGCCCTGATGCAGGTGAGGATGTGCCACAGAAAGGCTGCACTCAGTGTTCAGTCCTGTATTTCCTGCTTTTTTTCAAGCTCAAAATCCATCTTGTTTCAAAATCCACCTTGTTAACTCTGCACCTCCCAAAAATCTCTAAACTTTAGGAAGCAGGTGGACTTTTTTTTTTTTTTTTTAGTTTTGAGGGGGAGAAGCGAGAAAGAAGGGCAGAACTTGGCAATTTGAAACAGCGCAAGGCTATCATCAGTGAAACATCTGCCCCCACTGCAGTGCACAGCACCAGGGAGAGTTACGGAGGATTTCCCACAAAGCTGTTTCTTTCTGAAGCCCCCCTTGCCCTGTCCTGTCTACCACTCTCATGGGCAGCCATGGGTTGAGCTTGGCACTGGAGACAGCCGGGGGGTTACCCTGCCCAGGGCTCACTAGTGCCTCCCAGCCTCAGCCTGTGTCTGAGCCACTTTCCCTGAGCACTGCAGTCCTGCTGATACACACGGGACCATTGCCACATGCACAGAGACTTGCTGAAGTCAATGACACTGAGTTTATTTTCTGTTTGCAAGCTCAGTGGCAAACCTTCGGAGAGAAAGAAGAGCATGGGAGACAGGCCCAAGAGGCAAACTGTGCTCATGGTATTCCCCAGCTTAGCCATGTTTTGGCTCTGGGGTTTGGTGGGGTTTTTCAAAAGTGTTGCAAAATCTGGGTCTGGATTTGTCTTTCCCCTTTTGTTCTTACTACTCTCCCAAGCTTGCCAAAAGTCCCTTGCCTGATGTCATCAATGGGTTTGACCTGGGCCACTCGAAGCCAGCACAAGGGCTGAGGGACTGGGTTTACGAGGCTGAATCAGAAATGTTTTCAAGGCAAATTCCTCCCACACTTCAGACACACCTGAGTGAGCCTGCCCACTTGCTTTCCTGAGGAGCTGGCACTTCCTTATCCAAGCCAGAAGTGGAAGTGTTAAGCTAGAGTAAGTGGCTGGTTGCTTTTATGAGTATTTTCTCATCTATGGGTGTTTCTGTGAATCACACTAAATCTCCAGCTGTCTATAAGTCAACATGCATTTCCCAGCACTTTCTGCATTCATTCAGCATCCATGCCAATATAATTGTGTGCATTAAGAGAGAAATCAGCCAGCTAATGAGAAGGCACTGGAAGCAGCTCTGCAGGCTGAAGTGCACTGGTTTCCCTGACAGCCAAGAGGAGTGACCCCACACACCAGCACACCCCCGGGCCCCTTGTGAGGCCAGAGTCTGCCCCTGCTCCTGACTGCCTGCAGCAAGCCAGGCCCAGCAAGAGCAGCCATGGTAGCCAGAGAGCAGGAGGAGAGGTGGCTATTCCCCTTGTCAAGCCAAGATGCATCGCATGCACACAGCCTGCCAGCTCCCAGACAGAGGGGAATCTAAATACCTCCATGGTGTGCCTTCAGATCCCCCACACCACACTCTGCCTGCCTTTTGTGCAGGGGGCCTCCATGGGGAGGATGCAAGGATCCAGGCTTCACCCTGCTCTCCCTCTGCCCAGGGGTTGTTTCCTCCCTTCCTCCTCCATAGTCAGTGCTCAGCAGTTTCAAGACAGTGTCTGTTCTCGTGCCTTCCTTCCTGGCACCAAGCTGTGTTTTGGTTTCAACAAGCCCCAGTGGAGCTGAGCCCCTGTGAGCACAGCAGGGCAGGCAGCTCTCAGCTGAGCTCACAGGCAGCACAAACAAGGCCCTCTGCTCCAACAGCCCGTGCCCAGCAGCTCTGATGGGCATCTCCTTGAGGTTTCTCAGTCCCAGTCATCCTGCTGAGACCCAGGGTGGATTAGCATATAGCAGGCAGGGCAGGCAGGAGTGCACATCTCATTCAGAAGTAAGGCAGGTCACACAAACACTGCGTCAGCCCAGGCCGAGAAAACACCACATGTTCAATGTATTTGTCTTTGAGAAACACGGTTAAGAAAAAATGAAGTCATAAACACAAGGATATACATAATGGCATATCTATAATGGCTCTGTAATTGCCAGGCTTTTGTGCACAGTTAATGTACAACCTGGCTAACCTGCCTCAAGGTAATCGAGAGGCGGTGACAAATGTGTGCCACCCTCCCACCTCCACACAAGCCACTGCCTCCAAACATTATAAAGAAAGTTATAAAGACAGAGCTGCCTGCCAGTAACTCATCCTGAGGCCAGTAGGATGAGGCCTTTTATATTTGCTGGGCCAAGGTGCATCCTGATACCAGGAGTTGCATCACCTCTGGGTAATGCTGAGCCAACAACACCCCACAGAGCCACACAGCACAGGACACAGCACCCAGGGAGAAGGAGACCTCGTGCAATCACTTGTGGGATCAGATTTTGGCAGGACCTTATTACAAAATGCTCCTATGTGAAATTTGTTTCCAGTGAGAACCAAACATCTAGGAGAATATGCATTCCAGAGCAGACTGGGAATAGGAGCAGGCCTAGAGCAGCCGACTCTCATCTGACTGATGACAGAACCAAAGGTCCAAGATGTCTTCCTGGAGAAAAAACAGACATTGCATTTGCTCTGCATATGTGCAGAAAACACCTGGACATGGTACTTGGAGGGAGGACATTTAGGAACATGCCACAGGCAGAGGAAAAGACAACAAAGTGCTGCAGCTCCAAAAGCTAGTGTGTTGTGAATTACTGCAAAGCTGGACCAGTAACTGTTTTGTAACTGTGTCTAATAAAGCACAGTCATGCAGCATTTACATCTCCCCTCAACTTCCATTTGCTGGCAGAAACCTTACAAGGAGCCGTAAATTTGCTGGAAGGGAAGGTACAGCAGCAATAACAACACACTGTGAGCAAGGTGGGCTGTATGTGAAGTCTGTTCAGGCTTCCCTTCAGACCCTGGGATGCTGAGGGGCAGAGCTCAGTGCCCGCTCAGACACACTCTGGCCACTGCCACGATGGACCTGCAGGCACTTGGAGTTCATTTTGCCATGTCATGGCAAGCGGCTGCTTCTGTGCAGGTCTCTCCTCAAGACTCCCCACATCGACTTTCTCCTCCCTGCACCCTCTAAGAGTGCAGCTTTGCATCATGAGACATGCATCCATCCTCTCCAGTCTCCTGCTGTGCCCGTATGGATGGCTGTGCATCCTAAAGCCCTGGGAGCCCCCACAGCAAGCTCAACAGCGGGGTTGAGAGGTCAAGGGCATCCACATAACCATATCTCCCTGCAGCAGCTCTGGCACAACCCCCCTGCACACACGGTAAGGCCTCCACAGGGCGCTTGCTGCACCTGCTCTGTGGACAGACTTATCAGCCTCCAAGGCTGTGAAACTGGTAATCTATAAAAAGTATGAGTCACTCAAAAAAAATCTCATATCCTTCTCTAGTTCAAAGTGTTTCCTAGAACTGCACTGACTGTGAGGCCTTGTGTTTTCTGAAATTAAAAATTCCTTTTTCTGGTCTTTCGCAGCACCTCCTGAAATGTCAGTATTTTGATGGGTGTCTTGTGTCTAAAAAGTTCCTCAGCAGAAAAGGGATACTAACAACAGAGGAAATGGGAAAAGGGGAGCTGTGGCAGCTGAAAAGTTCACCTACTATAACACAAAGTGCTCTCTTTGCTCTTGGAAAGACAACTTCTACTCTATGTGGATAAGCAGACAACTGAAAAAAAGGCAGGGAAGACAGAGTTCCATATGCTTTCAGTCCACTGAGGGTAAGAAAGTAACACTGGCATCGTCTGACCTTGAAACAGTGACTGAAGAGAAATATGACACTTGTAACATCTTCAAAAAGAGGCAATTTTTGCCTCTGTAGCCCAAGGGGACCTCCATCTTCCTGGCAGAGGAGAGCACAAAGCCAGTTTGTCAGCCTGGGATGCAAAAGGTTTCCAGTAAGGAGCCCAGAAAACAGGCCACAGGCAGCCTGGGCTGTGGGCAACAAAGGTGCTGGGCATAAGCAGCGCCCTGAGGGGCAGCTTTGGAGCTGGATGCCAGCAAAAGCACGTTCTGAGCCCTGCTGGCTCATGGCCTGTTAGGAGAGAGAGGATAGAGCTGTGGATGCACTGAGGTGTGCTGCAGCCTGCCATGGGCTCCTGCTGCCTGGGAACTGCACACTGCTGCTGGCCTTGGAGGTAGAACACCAATGCTGGGAGAAATTATTGCCTGGTCAGAGCTTTGCATGGCTGTCACATGCGTAACAAGCAAGTTGTATCTGTAGTAACCTGTTTCATCGATTTCTGCTCTTCTGGAAAGTCAATAAAAATTGACAATACCCTCATGGGGTTGTTGTTTTTCGGTTACATATACCTGAAACATTTATTTCCCTGGGAGAAAAAGAAAAAGTCAAGAACTTTATTCTCTACATGTAAGTGAAAAAAGGTTATTAAGAAAAGCTTTTGTCAGGCAGGACACCCACTCAGCTAGCACTGTGCTTGACGAGGTCCTTGGAGGCCCTGCTATGCGGGGTGTACCGAAGGGAGAGGAGGATGCTTAATGCATGCATCTTCATTGCTGCCTCTCTTGGGAGAGGCACTGAATTCTCCTCTTTCTCCCTGGGCTTATCTGTTGACGAATTACACCAAAAAAGCCCTTTCATAAAGCTCCATTAGAATGCCAGTGCATGCAGCGAGGGCCACTGAAATATTCCCAAAGCCACAGACAAAGCTGACAATCTGCAATATTTTAGCATAAGCTCTGACCCAGTATACAACAAAACAGACGAATGGCACTTCCCCTAGGGCAGGAATCACTTCTGAAGCTGCTGACAACTCACTGTTTATCTCATTTGAGTCCCACTCTTAATCACTGTTTGAGATGAAACTTTTTCTAACCCAGATTCCAGCCTGAAGATCTCCAGAAGAAAGACCCTTGACCTCCCTCCTGGTAGCCTTCTCAGCTGCTGGCAAAGCTGCCTGTCAGATGCTGCAGTATTGCTCCACGCTTCCAGGGCAGGAGGAGCGATGGGGCTGAGCCAGGCTCTGCTCCCCACTGCCCTGTGTGGAGCCTGCCGCGGGTCCAGCAGCACGGCCTCCAGCTAGGTTTGGGGCTCACGGCAGCAGGGGCAGCTCGGGGCCAGCCAGAGCCCTCAGCTTCTTCAAAGTTCACCTCTGTTTGCTCCTGTTGTTAGCTCCAAAGCAGGAACAAAACAGCAGACGCGCCATTTAGTCAGTTTTGGTATTGCACAACTGAAAGAGAATAGGAAAGCACCCCCAGGAACTGAGCCAAGTCAATAATGGAGACAGATTAAGCAATACATGCACCTGGCTGTCAGAAGCGTAAGATACTCTCTCTTTAGTAATTACAGAGCAATTATGAAGTTAACAGCAATTCCAATAAGGACATGTATTTCACAATACAATTTTGTTCACAATCCATCAGGATCAGTCACACCAAGGAGATACAACTCTGAAACCAAACTGTCCTCACCCCTGCAGGCATAATCCTTTAAATGCCAATCCTTGGTGGGGTGGGATCTTGCACTAAGTAGCAATTAAATTATTAGTTATTAACAGGATGTAATTGAAGCTGTACTTCAAATTGACTTTAATAAAAATCCCAATTTTAAGATAGGTAATAGAAACCAAGATGAAGTGAAGAGTTTGTGTATTGAGTTTATGTAAGCTCAGTTAACCTATATTATAATTCTGAAAAACCATAAACAGACTGGAGCTGGGTTTTAATATATCTGAAGTCATCAAAGTCTGTTCTGCATGGTCTGGATGAAAATCTTAGGTTTTGTGACTCTTTCTAGTGGTAAAATCACAAGGATCTCAGTTTATCTAATCCATCTAAACAGTAAACAGGGAACAGAAACTGTTCTAAGGTCCAGAACAGACCCATGCCTGCATTTGAGATACTAAATCAAACTCAGATCTGCTGAAGTTCGCAACTTGCACTAAAACCCAGCTTTGCTTCAAAGTACTGAGATCTGCCATTTTGTGCCTGTTGTAAGAGGAAAACCAGCCTGCCTTGCTCCAAGTGCCACATGGCAGCACAAGGTGGAGGTCACCTGTGGTGGCACTGTACTGACACGGCTTACAGCCAGGAGGAACGCTGCTCCATCCCCATTTGCTAACAAGGACTAGAAATTAAAGATAAGTGACCCGGGCTGGCTGCTTCAGCACCCTCCTGGCGTGAGCCCGGACCCGCTGCCTGGGCACACAGGGCAGCAGTGCCCGTGGGATGTCCCTCGGTGCCACCCAGCCAGGTTTCCAAGCACTGCAGGTTCCCACGCAGCCCACAAGCGTTCCAAGAGCCCAACACCCATCCAGGCAGCGGTGACATTTGGGTATGGTCTGCTTCCCCCACCCTGCTCTACCTTTGCAGTCCATGGCAGATGAGCCCATCTGCACAGACACAAAAGAAAGGGTGACCCAGGCTACAAAACTGTGAACACGAAGCACGCAGAGCCACAAGAGAGGAAGCGAGCACAGAGAACATGGACAGCATTGGACAAAGAAATGTTGCTAATGTGTGCACAAAACCCACTAATTCTATTCTCTAAGGGTCCTCCTGGGCAACAGCAGCCAGTCAGGAAGTCTTCCATCAAGACTAGCATTAATCTCCTCACTGTCTCTTTCTCATATCTCCTTTCAGTCTTTATTTCATTCAAGTAGTGAAACCTGTTGTGGTTTACTTAGATAAAGGTAGAGCCAGTCACTCAGTGTGTTCAGGCACTGGGGATGTTTTACTATCTCTCTCTGCATCGCCAGTAGGGCTGAAAAGGTGCTATTGTGGTTTGACAGCCAAGGGAATATGTGATTCTATCAAGAGGTATCCAAATATCTACGTGCTCTAGAAAGATTAAATAATTAATTATCAGAACTCCTGGCAGAAATATAGCCAAGCATTATCCCCATTCTCCAGACAACAAGAATATTTTTGTAACAAGTCATGGTTACAAGAGCTGCCCAAGGTTTGCTCTGAGTTAGTGAACCAGAGCACAGACATTGTGAAAACCAAAGATTTACATGTTCCAGGCAGAAGTTTTACCATCACTGCCACTAATGCCCTCTAACAAACTGGCAGAGATAGGGACTTGAGCTCCTGGAAGACGTGTAAGAGTATGGGGGAGTTGCAATTTTAGTACACAGAGCTCAGCAGCATTTGGAGGGTTCAGAGGGGATACAAGGTGGCCGTGGAAAACTCTTACACTTCTATCCTCTGTCTTCATCCCCTTTGACCACCATGCATCACTATGGACTTTTTTACTTCAAATCATTGATGGGATGAATTTTTAGCAACTAGAGCTGAAGTAATGGTTGTAAATACACATATGCACCTGTGTATACATGCATAGACACACACAGAATTGCATCGCTGGTCTCCATACACTTAGCAAAGGCTGCAACACCCTAGATACAATATCTCAGTGCCTTTCCCTCTAGCCTCCTGTTATGTCATCCTTTTACTTAGGCTTTATCTATGTTTAGATGATATCTCTGGGGCAAAGACTACATCCTTTATACATTTCTCTGATATGCTTTTGAGATTAGAGACACTGAGTCGAAATAACTCAAGTCTCTCCATGAAGAGCATGCTACATTTTTGTATTTTATGGTGGGTCCCTGGCAGTGAGAAGCTGTAAAAGCAAAGAACTAGAAGGACAAGCCATAGATCACCTTTAAATGGCAACATTTCAGTGCACTGCACTTGCTGTGCTGTTGCCTTAGAAGGAGCTGCACAGCACAGAACACAGACACAAGCAGGGTAACACGGTGGAGAGCTCAGCACTCAGATCACTCCTAAACCCATCTCTGGGAGCAAGTGTTTCCTGCTGCTGATGTGTGGGTACAGCTCTGCTCCAAATTCCTGCAGGCCGAGGGGCTGGGCACAGAGCACCTGCACAGCCCTTGGGAGGCTCAAAGGCCTCCAGACTGACAGCCCTGCACTCAATGTTTTCTTCTCGTTCCCTGCTACTTATTTCCCTAGTGGCTCCCTTTCTTCTAGGAGTTTTCTTTAGCAACCTTAAAGTCAGCCTTTTCCTTTTGCCTCAGTCTAGATCCATAAGCATTACCTTTTTCTTAAAAAAAGAAATCAGCTTGCCTTGGGCATCGCCTTTTTTACAGCCAACTTAACAAAACAAGGCGCAGCTGCCCGGATGTCTCCACACCATCTGGGAGAGCCCTGGCAGTGCTATCTGCCCAGGCCCACAGAAATCCATCCTGGTTTGATGGTGACATCCAAGACAGTGCCCTAGGTGTGACCAGTGGACCCTCTGGGTCACGAGGACCACATGCTGTGCCAGGGAGGAGACCTGGCATCTCATCCTGCCACCATCAGATCAGCTCTGCAGGGCTGCAGTGTTGCTTCTTCCAAGTGGGTGTCATTCATTTCCTCTGCATA
Organism: Daphoenositta chrysoptera; assembly: GCA_013397915.1. NCBI lineage: Eukaryota > Metazoa > Chordata > Aves > Passeriformes > Daphoenositta > Daphoenositta chrysoptera. Next base: position 88,865 of record VZRO01002493.1, read on the forward strand.
TCACATTTAAAGGCAGTATTCATCTTGTCATATCTTGCAGCAGTTTCTCTGTGGCAGGTTGCCGAGGATGATGCTGGGATGTTTATTTCACCCTTTTGTTAGAAAGGATGACAGGTTTTTGGATGAGCTTGCTGCGGTTTGTAATAGAGAAGAAAAAACAAGTTGGTCCAAGGTGGAGGAAAAGAGGTATAGGCTAAGAACATTTCTGAGGCACCTGGACTTGCAGTAGGAAGGATTTGCTCCCTTGTGTGAGCACAGCTCCTGTCATCAATAGTTTTGACACCATTGCCTCCCATTTTGACAGCACTGGCTCACTCACCAAATCACTCTGCAATCCCTGTGCACACAACCTTCTGGAAATCTCTCTTCATATCTTGAGGCAAACTGCCATAACTGGGCTTTTCTTCATCCTGGTTTGTTTTCTTTTAATATGATACCATTGCTCAATGGAAGTTCTGGGGGTTTGTGTTCACTTGGGTGTCTTCTGTTGAAAGAGAAAAGAGGCATCCAGTGGCACTGATGAAATCTGCTCTAGAACAAAGAGAGTATTAACAGTGAAGGGCTGATATCTCCTGGCACTGCATGGGTCTAAAAGGATGCAGTAGCTTATTTACAGTGTGGTGGCTCCCCCTGCTCTGAGGAGGGAGTTTATGCTGCCTGAACAGGCCCCAAAACGGGACCTCCCATCCTCTTCCTCCTCCTCCCCACAAGCATTAAGCTCATGTCAGGCAACTGCACCCAGCTCTTGTCATTCCCACATCTGCTGGAATGAAGAGTGTGTTGTGTCATGGTCTACCCAACACTGACCTAACACAGCATCACTGCTGAAAGCTTATGGTCTTATCCTGCCTCTCATCCCTGCTCCCACCTTCCTGCCACCCACCTGGTGTCAGACCAAGGGCTCCTGATGCTGTGGGGTGAATTCCCTCTGCTCATCCACCCTGCAGAGACTGAGCACTGCCCCAATACATCCCACATTCCACCTGGAACAACAAACTGTTCCAGCACACGGTGTGGCTGCAGGAGTGCTCACACCACACTCTGTGGCACGTGAACCAGGGAAAGTGCGGGAAGACCCTCTGGTGATGGCAGCGTGGTTTTAAGTGAGCTTGATGGTAGCCCAACAGTGCAGCCTGAGGTGTGCACATGGCAAAGGATGCCCTGCCCCTGCTGCAGTGGTGCAGCACCAGATCTGGGTCGTGTAGGGCCGTGCAAAGACTTAGGAAGCATGCTTGGTTTCCAGTAAAATTCACACTGCCACAGCTGCAAAAAATTTAAAAATACAATTTTGATCCACTTAAAGTGCTTAGCCTTGATGTGCTTTTCAGACAGATTTCTCAAGGGAATAGGTCATGAGAGGTGCCAGGGGATGTTGGGAACAGGGACATGGGAGCATGGAAAAGAGCTGAGGTGACAGCAGTTATAAGGTGGAAGACAACCAAAAGTTGGAGGGAGAAAGAGACGTGGGAGGAGCTGACAATACTAAATGGTGGAGAAAGCTATGGGGGATATGGTGGAGTAAATATATTTCACTGGGGGTGCAGAACACAAAGGACATAAATGTGTAACAAAAAGGGGGTTTTAAATTCCATAGCTGATGGAACAGGATAGGTATTTTGAACAAAAATGCACTGGATGAATCCAGCTACTGCCCAAAACTACAGCAAGCAGATTTATCATGTGAGGTCAGCTCTCCACTTAAAACAACTGGTCACTGCCTCTCAACAAGAGTCCAAACCAAACCCACAGATCTAAAATACCCTGAATCTTGGGAAATTGTAGTCTGCAGCTGGGGCCTCCTGTAAACAATGCAAACATCAGCATTTCAGACCAGCCAGCCAGCTGCAGGAGCCAAATGAAGACTATTTCCCAAGATATCAGACTACTTGTCTGCCAGTGGGCTACACTCTCACACAGCTCATGTCAAACAGAGAGTGATGCACTGTTCACCCCAGATCAGCCTACCAACATCTCAGCATAAGGAGATGCAGGAATAAATTAATTATTCCCACCATCCCTGGAGAAGAAGGGAACCAGCCACCAGCTGGTTGCGGTCCAGCAGCCTGAGCAGGGATGTGGACCCAGTGAGCAATGCTCAAAACCGAGTACTGACTGCTCCCACAGTTGTTAGTTTTGGTATTTGCAAGCTGGACAGTTCACAAGATCGGGGCTGCACGCACACTGTGGGAAACAGCAACAGCTTTGGAGAGCCCAAGTATGCAGCAAGATGCAGGTGGGAGGAAATTCCATATCTCGATGGGGGTACACACGATTAGCAGTTGCCACTGACGCAGCTCTCCTTGCTGCTGAACTCATTGGCATCGCTGATGCTCTGTGTATTGGTCTCCTGCTGATCTCAGTAACACCGAGAAAAAGCTCAGCTTCTTTTAACTCCCAGGGAAGCAGTGGAGAGCTGTGTGGTTTTGCAATACTCCATCACTGGGAGGAACACTCCAGCACCCCCACCAACAGCCACAAAGAGCCAGTTTCCTGGTTTCTGCAGTGCGAGGAGGGTGGGAGCAAGTGTGAACCACTACAGGCACTGGGGTGCATCACACTCACTGTGCTCAGCAGATAGCAGTGTGCAGAGCCAGTGAGATCCCTGCCTCCACAACTTTAACCCAATTCTGCCTTTTTTTGCCCGGTGCTGTGGGCCGCTGTGCCCCCAGGCAGGCAGGGATGGATTTCTCACCGCCAAGGGTGAGGCACTTGGGACAGAGAGGATGGGGAGCCTGGGCCATCCTGAAAGTTGTCAGACTGGCTGTTGGCACACACCACACCTGGCTCCCTCACCCTGGAAAGGCAACCTGAGCATTCGGGCCTCTATTGTCACTTACCAAGCAGTCACCAAGCTCTTCCAAATGCAGGGAAAGCGGGTGGAGCCGTGGACTCGAAGCAAATGTGGAGCTAAGACATCTCGCTCTGCATGGGTGAGCTGCATCCCAACAGCACCGTCTTGGTGCTCTTTCTAAGAGATCTTTCCAAGAGATCTGAGAGGGCACGGCCCCGCTTCCCGCCCTGATCCCCCTTCCCGTGCCCTTTGGATCCCATCCCAGAGGTATAGCCCTTGTCAGGTTTGTAGTTCCTCTCGATAAGCTCGCTGTGAATTCCTATCCTGCCTGAGAAAAGGGTGGTTTGCTATCATTTTCACAAGGTGCTGACTTAGCAACACAGCCTTTGGGCAGATTACAGTAAACTCACTGCACTTCTCAAAGACTATTTCCTTAAGTGCAGTGAGCTGTCTGCAGAGAGGTACTGACAGTTCCTGTGCCTTTTCTCCTCTCTACCAGCCAATTTGCATTGTGAGAAAGATGAGATCTTAAAAACGGACAATTAGCGCCCTTACTAATTACCCATACTAAGCATCTCAATTAGAGGAGTGCCCGAGGGGGCCTTAAGCAAAGCTGGAGCTCTGCAGCGCCAAGCTCCATGCGGAGCTGTTCCTCCCCCAGAAGCACACGTGTGCTGCGAGGGGTTACCCGAGACACGCAGCGCTAACCTGACCTGCCTTGGTTTTCAGAAAGGAAAATGGGAGAACCGTGACCGCCAGCTATCACCTGGGAAGCAAAGCCAGTGTCACGGCAACCCTTCTAGGAATTTACTTTCCCCATGCTCATCAGGTTCATTTTGGGTTTGCCCTGCATGGGGTTTTGCTACTAAATGCCTTGGGAAATTACTCCATATTATGTAAAGTGCATTTCCCGAGGTTTGGTCCCACTTTGCCCCATATCTTTCCTTCTCCCTCACTGGTCAAAACTGAGATTCCTGGGTTTGATATGGAGATGATGAAAATGAAGAGGAGATTCTCTGAGTCTGAATACATGAGCAGAGGGAAACAATCATCCCATTCTTCATGAACAAAAGCTAAGATAGGATGATGTCATAGCACACATCAGTGGAAGATCTGCAGTTAAACTGAACGGGGATTACGGAAAACTTGGAAGTAGCATCTGAGAGAAGGGCTAGGAACCATGCAAAGGACCAGGCTTTGGTGCAAGAGTAGATTGGAAAGACGCTAAGTGTGTTTGAAACTCAAGAAGGTAACAAAATATTAATGAATTGGCACCAACCAGCAACAAGAAATCCATTATTTATAGGGGAGACAAATAATTATACATGCAAGGTCAAAGAAGACATTCACACTGAAGTTTCTTAAGAGACATGAGAGCAGAGAATAACTGACTGTCTAGACACAGCCACTGCTGAAATCCTATGATTTGGATGAGTAGGAACAACTGGGCCATGTTGGTCAAACACAGCTTGTTCATGCAGGGAACTCCAAAAGCACATCCACAGAGGAGATGGGTCTTCGTGGCACCAGGGTCCATACTGTGGGCACCAGGCTGAAAACCCAAGTCCTGAAGCTTTTCTGAGGGGACCAGGGAGACTCCCACATCAAAGGCTGGGACTCAGACAACTTAGCACAAGCTACATTTGCTGTATGGATTCATACTGATTCTCCAATAAACTCTATTTTATTAAATGAATGCTTGCATTTGCCACAGCATGCTATGGACCCAACCAGCAGAGGCAGGCAGCCTTGGGCATCCAGGGATGCCAGCAGGAGCCACCCCTAGCCAGGTTCTCTGGGCACAGGCCCCTTCCTCACCAGCCCCAGGACCCCAGGAGGAGCAAAACACTCTGGATTTGGGGATCAGAGGGAGCTGGGGAGAGGGTGAATGAAGAGTTTGCATGAGGCACCACGGTGCCTCTGGCTCATCTGACAAAAGACAACACTGTCTTCTGAACTGGACACATTTAGTTGCTACCAGTGCAAATATACTTGACAAGCACTAAGAAAAACAAAGAGGCACAAGGAGGGACCACAGTCCCTTAAAAAGCAAAAGAGCTGTGTTTGCTGTGACAGACTTCTTTGCTCAGTTTGGTTAAAGCCACCTCGCTTGCCACTGCTGCCAGCAAACCTGCTGCTGTCACTGGTGGGGCCAGCACAGCCACCCTGCTCTGCTCCCACAGCAGGCACCCCATCCGCCTCAGACGGTGTGGGGTGAGGTCAGGCTTGGTGCTTGTGCCCGGAGACCCTTCCTTCCTCTTCTCACACCCTCCCACGGGCACGCTGAGCAAACAGCAAAAATCCCTCATGCTGGCCATTTTTCTCTCTACTAAGCCTCATCAGTCTTTAAAAAGAAAGAGACACACACACACACAAATATGAGAACCCAAGTTCCCAAATTTCTGCAGGAAGATCTGATGAGTGTTTGTTTTGGTTTTCAGTGTGGTATGCATGCTCTTTGTGGAACCAAAGGGCATTTTCCCACTGAGGAAAGCTTTTACTTTAAAGCCAGAAGGCCCCACAGTTACTACTCCTCTCACTGTTATGAAATACTACCACATTGGAGTGGAGAGAGAAAAAATTAGTATCAAGAATGAAAATCAAGTACATGCTGGCAGTTTAGGTAAAAGTCTGTCATTAATGATGCTGTGCCAGTATATTACCTTCATAAGGACTGCATGGATTTCCTTCACTTAACACTGGCCTGAAACACTGGAGGTGATTTGCTTGACATCTAAAAGTGGGTCAAAGACTCATCTCTAACCTAAATTAGATGCACAAGGACAGACTTTGCAGTGTTCCCTTATTGGGAAATGGGAGCTAGTGGACAACCACACAATGTTTCCTAAAACTCCAGCAGCCCCTCTGGCAGCACAGAATGAAGTGCTCCTGGATAGAAGGCTCATGATGGCACGTACACCTCCACGTAAAAATGCAGGATAGGGAAAGGAAACCGGATGGGACAAACTACACACTGAAAGAAAATGCATCTGAGTATAGCAAGAGCACTTGTATATCACATAAAGCAATCTGTAGCTGCAACGATGAGTGTAGTTAAAGCACTCGGCACAGAGTGGATGCTATGCTGGAAATGGATGGAGAAATCAGGAGCAGTGAGCTCTTGCTGTGACTCCCACTGTGAAACAGCAGATGAGATGCTGTTATGACAAGCGCAGCCTATTGGCCATCACTACCAACCTTTCACACAGCTCATTAGGAAAAGGTCACGGGTTATTTTTATTTTAATTCCCAAGGACATACTTGGTTTGCTTCACACACTTCCACACAGGATTTCAATCTACACACCCAGACCTCTCCACTCCTATAAACACAGCCATACATAGCGTGTATTCCTTCCTGCTCTTTACTTATAAAGCAAAACACCAAGCCGTAAAAAGCCTTCTCAAACTCCAGCTGTGCCACTTTATGGAAGCATTTGAAAACTATTACTTTTAGTGAATACACTAAAGGTCTCTGGCATATTATCCCTGTTTTGAAGATTGATTTAGGAGGAGACTCTTACCACCCAGCACATCTGGAGTGGTGCTGTGCTACAGGAGCAGCAGCAGAGTCCATGGGACTACTTGTGGAGGACAACTAAATAGCACAGGGAGACTCAAACCGTGATTAGGAAGCCTAACCAGGATGCTAACCAGTGGACTTCATCCTCAAACCAGTCTTAGTTGACAGTTGCCCATGCAAATTCACTGACAATGTCCTTGGTAAGGCTTTGGTCCCCTCTTTTAATTATTTCACCTCCTCTTCATTGCACAGACCATCAATAATGCGTCTGTCCTGGAGGAGGTTGCCCTCTTGTTATAACACGGTACTTTCCTTGTTGTAGCCAGTTGTGGATCCCACTTTTAGCATACTAACATCTGCTTCAGGATAGTTTATCCTTTCTGCAGAGGAAATAGAAGGACAGTGCTGGTAAATGACTTGTTCAAGGTTGTGCAGTAAAGCAGTGGCAGACCTGTGGGGAGGAACTGGGACATTCTGGATTCCTCTACATGGCTTGTCAGGTCTTTGCATCACAAGAAAGTTTCCATGTTTGTCCGTTTTTTTTGTTAATTCCACATCAAGAGAAGAAAGGATTTTCTTAATTTAAAAAATATGTATGTTTCATTGCATATCTCTCCCATAATGTAAGAATTTGTCCTTTTATAACTAAAAAAGCCTGTAGCTTGCCAAAGCAGACTCCCCAACAATTGTGCTAGCATTACAGTAACTGGCAGCACTTTGGACTGTTGCTGGAGATAAATTCACATTGTTCAGAAAGAGAATGGTAGTTTGCATCTGGTTACAGTTAATTCCAGCACTGGTTTCCTCCCAGGCAACTTTCTTTCCTATTTAATGTTTGTTTAAACCTTCATTCTGTGGATGAAGCGGTTTTTTGTTAATATGATACTAATTTATTGATTTCGTCACTTTTGTCATGTCTGTATTTTTCCTACTTCAAAACACTTCACATACATTGTTATAAGGAAGAAAATACATTGGCCAGAAAGTTTCTGTCTGTACATTTTCTTAATGTGCTCTGAGCTATGACCTTAGAAGGTCAGAGACAGACTTTCTTTCACCTCAAATAATGTCCTTCTCATTCTTCCCAACCTCCACAGATAACTAGGACAATACTAAATACCATTTGAAACCATTAAACACCAAAGACCCCATAAACAGAAATGCATAGCAATGAAAAAAGCACAACTCCTCCAAGTATCTCAGAGCCTTCTCCAAAGGCAAAGAGATGTCTCATTTCACAGATGGGAAGATGAGGAGCAGAGAGATTGGGGGGTGCCCGAACCATACCTTGTCAGAATTGCAGGGTAGCACACCCTGCTGCTGCTCAACACACTCATGGGGTCTCACACTCACCCTTCTCTATGCCCAAGAAGGTCCCAGTGATACCAGGGTGTGTCAAGGCCTAAAAACCAGCACAGGATGGATGAAAGAGATCCACGTATATTTTGTTCCCTTCTCAACAGCCTAAAGAATGTTCCATCTAAGATAAAGCAGGAGGGAACGATTTTTTTACTTTAAAATGTATGAAATAGTGGAGATCACTCCAGTATTTCAAGGAGCAGAGAAATATGGCCTGCAAGTGTTCTTCTGAAGCGCAATCAGCTGCAGCACGTAGCTGCTTCCTGTGCACGAGTGTCCAAAATCCCTAGGATAAAACTGATCTGGAGACCAGCTAGCGAGGCAGTGAGGACAGGCCACATCCTCGGAGAGTGTGAATCAGCATAGCAACGTGGACTTTCACAAGCTGCACAGCTTTGCCTCAGCTGATGCTGTGGCTGCTTGCAGAGAGGGAGGGGAGGAGGTGAAGGATGCTGCCCTGGGCGGGTGCTGCACGTGGGTCCCCTGTCTATGGCACTTCGGGCAACACCGTGGGTGGGACCCCAGTGGTGCTGGGTGCCTCTTGGGTGTAAGCTCCTGAAAAGTGACCCTCCAGCCAAGCGCTGCTTTGCTCTTTCCTCTGCTATTTGTTTGGATGGGCATGTTGCAATAACAGCTATGATAGGAAGCCTGTTGAGAAGCGTGCCTCGGATGAAAGGAAGCTCATGAGCTTATGCCTTGCTAACTTTGATGTGCAGGGTTTACACAGCCCTTGGTTTCCTTTTCTATGCATCTTAACTGATCTCCCCAGCTGGCTGGTTACACCTTCCCCTTCCCTCCAGCCTGCCTTGCAGGCAGAAGCCAGGGAAAGATTTCCCCTTCCCAGTGAGCCTGGATGTTTCAGATACCACGGCCGAGACCTTGGCTACTGCCTGCTCAACCTTTGTTTCCAGGGGAAAGAAGTTGCATTTTCCACCCCAACAGCCTGGATTAGGGATCCTGTAAGATGAGCAAAGCAATTTTGAACAGCCAGTTGTTTGCCCTAAGCTTTGGCTGTTGCTGTGGGGCCATGACACCGTGCATGGCTTGGAGAGGAATGGGTCCATAAGAGGGGCCAAGGCCATACTTTTATATAAGGTCTGTTCCTTTAATTTGTGGATGGAAGTTTGCCTGTAGAGGTATGTAAGTGTGCAAGTAAGGCGTGATGGCTGACAGTTTTCACCAACTGTTCAGACACTTAAGGCTTTTTTAAATCTATCATCTCCATCCCTTCAAGAGAGATACAAGCCTCTCTCTTCCTACTGTTTTCTATTCCACTCCTTCCCTAGGCACTCCCTCGAGGCCCTGTGTCTCAGATTTATTTCATCTATTTTTGAAGAAGAACAAGGGGCAGGTGGTGCCTGCAGAAGCTGAAAGAGAAAAGATGGACATATCTAGCACATGCCAAGAAAACAAACATGAAATCTCTGGAGCCGCCCTATCCTCTGGAACACTGAGCAACTTGCCACTTTCTTCTTCTTGATGCGCTTATTTTTATGAGCTCAAAGAATAAAGTATTGGATGTTACACAGCAGCTGCCCCAGGAAATAATTCAGTCATTCCATTGCTGCAGACTTCAAGGAAAAAAAAAGAGCAGTGAAGGGGGGGAGAAAAGCCAGTTCCTTTGCAAAATATCCAGTTTCCCAGCAGCTCTAACAGCATAAATGAGAAGAATGTTTGGGTTTGGTGTCCCTCCAATTCTCAGGGTTTCGCTGAGGATTTTGGAGAATGCATTTACTCCTTTGCTAACTGCAAGAACAGATTTATCCTGCAGCCATGTGCTGAATGAGTATACAGGCCTGGAGGGAGTCTGAAAGCATAAACATTTACTTCATAAAAGAGATTCTGCCGACAGGAGGCCAGAGACAGTTGACTCTGGGTAAGCGTTTGTGCTCCGTTGTAAAAAAATGTCCAGCAGCCAGAAGGAGACGTGCACACATTTCACACACCGGCCTTTGCCACAGTGGACAGGGATCCAAAGGGGCCCAGGAAGAGGCTGTCTCTTGACTGAGCCCAAAGTGCAGCAGTTCCAGCACTTCCATCTTCCCTGCAGATGGGAAACCAGCCCCAGCTCCGCCTCTCGCTAAGCAGTGCTTCGCCTGCACTTGGGGTGGGGAAATGAAAAAACAGCTCCATAACCAGGGAAAACCCTGGAGCTTTGTGTCTCCCATCCAGATGCTGCAAGGAGATACGAGCTCATACTTTAGCCTTTCCCACAACAGGAATACCAATGAGGACTTGTCTCCTCTTTACCTGGCTGTTTATTTTCACAAAACTTGTTAAGAGAGCATAAAGCTGCTGAGATCTCCACCCTCCTGACGAATTTGATTGAAATCTGCCAAATGTTGAAAGATGTTGTCAGGGACTTTCTTTCACACATATGTGAAGCAAGACTCCATGAACCTTGCTCTCTTGAGAAGCCAGGCTGCAAGTGCAGCAGAAGAGAAGCATTATTCCAAGGGGAATGCTGCTGCAGTGGCAGTCTGAAAGAGGCTCACCAGTCACCCAGCAACCTGTAGGCATGCATGGAATTTTAGGAGTAACCTGTACCCCACCAGCTTTGGGTGACCTGCATTGTTTTCCAGTAATGTGGCAGCACATTGTGATTTTTCATTACAACATCAAATCCCAACATGGAGCAAAGGACCAAAGCAAGAAGTTGCACAAAAAATTGAAACATCCTGTGGCAATACCTTGCCATTGCACACTATTTATATTTTTCCTTCAAAATGAATAGTTAGCAGGTTCAGCCCTATCTGCCAGGAAAACTAAGTACAGATGAAGCTTAAAGAGGATGTAGCAAACATTTCTGCAAAATCCTCCCAGCCAGGAGCTCGCCCAGGATGGAGGGGCCTGAACCACAGCTGGGCAGCACACCACAGGGATCACTGCTCCACACATCTCCTTGGCCAGTGGCAATCCTCAAGCAGAGCATCATGCTTGCATATGAAAGCAAAATTCTGAGAAAGCTTCTGGCATTTTTTTTTTTAATGCCATGGTGTAGAATTGATGCAGTTGTGCTTGGTCTAGACAACTGTTAACGTTTTTTGTTTTCCCTATCTAATGTAATTTGTTGCTTGACTGTTCAGACTACAGCTCCTGGCAGTGAGGAAGAGTTTAGGAGCCTACCCACTGGGAACACTTTTCCTCTGCCACCCACCAGGGTCTGACTATATGGGGGCTGGGGGCACAGTGTAGCGAGTCTTTTAACTGATCAGCAGTCTGCTTTTCCCTAAACATGTGTGGGTGTATTTGGTGGGCTGTTTTGAGATCTTAACCACCAATACATTTGTATTTGTAGAGGAAAGCCACCAGGTTTAAAGGCAGTAGATTTAATTTGGGACTTTGGCCACAAGATCCTTTATAAAACCAAGACTTTCCAGCTCCCAGGTGTTGAAAAACAGTGGTTGATCACAAACACTGCGCTATCTCAACAAATTCCCAAGTCAGTTGAAGGACAGTCACAACCTATGCACATGATAAGGAGCTGAAGGGCTGATGAATCATCAGCATTACCATTACTTGTATGCAAAACCAAGCTGTTGAATCAATGCCCTTCAGCAGCACCTTTCTCCCCTTTGCCTTGTCAGATCTCCTTAGTTTTCCGTCCAGATGAAGAAAAAAGGGTGCAAATTCCAGGCTTGATTGTAGAAAGGCTGGCACACAGCAGATGCACATAGGAAGCAAGGGGGAAATGATCTTCCTACATGCCTGCCGTTATCAGTGAAGATAGGCCAGCACTTCTTGAGGGCATTTCAAAAGAGAAGCTTCACAGAGGTGCTCTGAACTATTCCCCCGCAGGATCCTCTTTCTCTCTGCCAGGTAGCCTAAGGCTTGCCTTTGTGGAAACCTCTTTAGATCCAGTTTCTTGGGGCTGATACTGAGGTTTGCTGTCAAGCCAAGAAAATCTTCCTTCATCTGCTTCTACTCAAGCAGCCCAAACCCGCCCCAAAGGCAAGGAATAGCAGCATCCTCTGTTGTAAAGGCCTAAAACCTGGATCAGCACCAATCACTTAAAGTCATAAAGAAGGATCATCCTACTTGATGAAGCAGGCCTACAGCCCAGGGAAGTTGTGAAATCTCCATCCTTGGAGACATGCAGAATGTGCCTGAGCAAGGCCCTGAAAAACCTGATCTCCCTGTGAAGCTCTGAGCAGGAGTTTGGACAAGAGACCTCCAAAGTGTCCATGTGTTCCACGGTGTAGACTTAAGCAGGAAGCTCCATGGAAACAGAGCACCATATGGGACACATCCTCCCCATGGAGAGAGGACTGGAACAGAACAGCACAGGACAGACAGTGGTGGTTTATAACTCACCTAAGGAAGGCATCAGTCAGGTACTACAGAGGTGTGTGCAAAGTAAAACCTGCCCAAAGCAGAGCCCTTAAAGAACAGCCCGTTGCCCTCAGCACTTTCTGCAGCCTCCATGGCTTGAAATGAAGGCTGCTCTCTCAGCTAACTACTGGTTCACAAGCTGTTATGTGGCCAGCAGTGAGTCTGGGGACTTAAAATAGGCAAGGATATGCAAGAACTGAAAAGAAAATGGTCCTCATGGGGCTGTCACTCTCCAACAGTTAACTCTGAAAATTATTAATTTCAGGATTCCCAGGTTTACAAGCGCCAGGCTTCATGGTTATTTTCAGTCACTGCCAAAATAAAACTCAGTTTCCACATGCATACATTTTCCTCATACTCTCCCCCCTACTGGCCTCATCAACATTTTCTATCAGGAAACCCATTATTTATACTCTTCTGGCAAGGACATTATATTTCATCAGTGTTGCCAGCAATGCCAATTTCCCCTCCTTACAGTTCTATCCTAAACTGTTTTCATTTCTCTCTCCTTGTATTTCTCAGTAAACCAATAAAGCACAAATTCTAAGCCTTCCAGTTTCCCTCTTTTCCCTCCCACAATAGTCATTGATGTCTAACCACAGACGTCTGTGCTTCTTTTCAATAACTGTGCATGCAGTTGCCTATAAAATATGCACATGATAGCGCAGGGAAATTCCACACACGTTTTCTCCATCTGAAGATATACTGGTTCATACGTTACATTTATATTGGGTCTGGATCATGTCCTGCCATCATTCTGCAGTGAGAAATCCCAAGGCACTCAACAGAGGCTTTTCAAGCAGATAAATGACAGAACTTGGCCCTACAAGCGGAATATTGTATGATATATTTCCTTTTCTGTTTGCCAAATTGATGTTAAGAAGGGGTTATGCACTTAGACAGTCATCATAAGTTTCAGAAATAATCAGCAGACATTTTTACTGAAACACCAGAAAACAGAGCAATTAATCAGAATATCACTGCTTTTTCTATGAAGCTGCAGTTGCTTTTATTTTACTGGCATTGCATCACATAGCAGTTTTTTCCACCATGGGAGTTTTGAGGTCACTATTAATTTATGGGGAAAAACCTTTTTTACTCTGGGTTTTCTGAAAATACACAAACAAGCACCACTCAGACATGACATAACTGAGCCACAGATCCAAGCCCCTCTCAGGTTCCAGTATCCCCTGTGGACCCAGCCAGATGTGCTGCACCCATGGAGAATGACCAGGGAGGATTCAAGTACATTGAACAAGCTATTCCATGGGGGCAGGTGGGCTGAAACAAAAGGCAGATAAGATTGACACTTTGATGTATGCATGCTCTGTGGAGGAGCAAAGTCAAATTAACAGCCTGAGCTCCCCAACAGCAACTGCATTGAAGGGGAATATTAATGCAGTTACCACATCTGCATCTCATTTTCCTTCAGTGTTTCCTAGTCATACTGAGTTCACCCACTGGAGAGTGACATAACAGCATGAGCTGATGGGAAAGTGTCTTGAGATCTATTATGAGGAAAAAATATGCAGAATACACAAATACAGCAGGGACAGAGGGAGGTGAGCTGACCAAACCCTGCATTTTCCATTTATGAAAGATGAGTGGAGGCATTTTTAGGACACCTCCTGTCTCACGCACACCTGAAACAGCAGCATTGCCAGGCCCAGTCCTTAGCTGTGCTCCTCTGTTACAGTCCAGCATGGCTTCCCTGGGCTTGCTGAGGCACAGAGATACACACACACCTCCTGCCACGGTGTTAAAGTGCTAAAGGACACCATCCACCCCTGGGGAGGGTCCCAAAGTGGGCACTGCACACATCTGCACAGCACCCTGCGAGTGTCCCTGCACCAGCACAGCACTTCCACCACTGCTTTGGGCATCTCCTGGAAGACATCCACACAGACAATTCTGTGCCTTCAGGTAGGATTGAAATGGGGACGATTGAAGCCATCTTATTCTGAATGACTGGAGTTCAGTGCTCGTTAGATTCATGGTGATAGGTGAATTGCCTTTGCTTGCTTGAGGGCATCCGTGCTATCAGGCCGTAAGTCTGTGTGTGTCAGAAGTTCACAAGTGGTGACCCAATTACCTGTCTGTAGCAGCGGGGCTGTGGTATCTGGCAGGCAGATCATGCAATACCTTAGCACTTAGGTCAAGGCACTAAGCCTTCTTGAATTGCATGAGATGTATCTGGTTTCGTAGAGAAGTCACGGACAAAAAATTAACTGCAGCACTGCAGGAAATCTGGGGAGTTTTAAAGATTTCTGTTGGGTTTTATCACACTCAGTATTGTGTCTGCTTGAGTTGCAATTAACAGCAAAGCTGCCACCGAGTTTGACGGGGCAGGTCCATGGAAATGTGCAAAAAAGCATCAAGACATTTTTCTTAGCCTACCTCCCCTCCCACTTAGAAGCACATTGAAAGAAACACTGCTGGATCCGAGGAAATGACAAGCTCGTGGTCCCAGTGCAAGTGAGAGGGGTATTGCCTTTTCCGTCCCCAGGGGAGCACCATAATAGCCCACCAGAGCTACCTGTCTGTGTTGGGAATGAGCCCCAACAGGAACCCTGAATCCTACTCAGCATTTCCCCCGAGCTGTGGGAAATCTCTCTGTCAGATCTAACTGGTACTTGAGCATGCTGGCATGGGTCCACCTACATTGGGAAGCAATGTCGCTTTCAGAAAGTGACACTTCACACCACCCTCCACCACTGGCATCCTCCACCTGGCAGCTCTGGCTCCCCCAGAAAGGTAGACCTTCAAGGACTTCTCCAAGAGCAGATACACCCAGCGCTGATTTGCAGCCTGCCTGTGTCACCAGCCTGCAAGTGCCACTGGTACATTTGTTCAAATTGTGGCTGCAGACCTGCCTGCCCCCAGCATTTTGCCCTCAAGAAACAGAGTGTAGCTCTCACGGGTGGGTGGGGGCCACACTCAGAAGTGGTGCCTGGTGCTGCATCTGAATGGGAGGTCAGGTACAGTCTCCACTGCAGCAGGAGTCAAAGACAATGCCAGTCTAAAACTCAACCTAAAGCTTCTTTGTTGGTAGTTAAATAAAATTGGTAGCTCTGCAGCATGCTTTTTTTCCCTCTTCATGCTTTTTTCTAGCTCAGTAGAGGGAGACAGAGGTGCCACACAAGGATTATGAGTGACAGGTTGATACAATGACTAAACATCTTTGGCGTATTTTCATCGTTAGACCAACTAAGCATAGCTAGCACATAATAAATCTGAGCTGCAACTAAAGGTCTGCAGCATTTTTACTAGATGGAAGTTCAAATTCCCAAACCTAATTCCTGTTCCTAGACTTTGGTATCATTTTAGGGGTGTGATATTTTATTCTTGCCTTTTTCATCAAAAATTATAGAAACTGCACTGGAGGCAGTGATCAGCTGGCTCTGCTGCCACACGGCAGCATGAACCTCAATAGCAGCAGCAGCTCTGTCACTTAAGGGGTCTGTAGGTTTTGATCCTGGTGGCTCCAAACACAGACTTTATCCTAAGCCTGAAGGCTGGTCTAAGCTCTGTCTGGAGCTCAGAAACTTGGTCTGCCAAATGACAAAGCACGCCTTAGCTCCATTCCTGGCAATTTATTCAGAGGTGCAAGAGTAGCTTTTTATAAGTTTTAAATCCTGATACAAGGGAAATTAGCCATTGTTTTCCTTCAGGGGCCCAGATTCACAACTATTAGCATTCAAAAATAAAATAAAGTTATGGCCAGCTGTAAAAATACTAGCTAAAGAAGTTGCAGATGTTCCTAGGGGAGCTACTGAAATATTTTGGCACCTTTGCTCTGTCATTAAAGACAAAATGCGATAGTCGGTTAGGGCTGCAGTGTGAGTTCAAGTGGACAGAGGAAAACAGGAAAGCATTTAACAGTGCTAATAGTGAATGTGGGTTCAGCCCTACAAAACGTTTGCAAAGCACTGGCAGGACTCCAGCTCCCAAACCCCATGCTTTACCCTGACTGTGGCATTGAGGTCCTGGAGCATCCGCGGGTGGCTGCAGAGAAGTCAAGATTGCAGCACAAGCCTTTGCTGCACAGACAGTCCCGAGTGTGGGCTAGAGACAGCTTAAACAGGGCTTGGCACAGGATAAGGGATCAGAGCAAGCAGGTATAATGGTCTGACAATTACACCACTGTCAGTAAACTACTTCTATCAGCTAAACTTCTTCAGCCTAGCTCAAGTATCTCCACAAGACTCTACCCCACTTCAAGTTAGCTCCAATATTGGCAATGGGGATATAGCCTGAAACTCAAAGGAGACCAAGTACCTCATAAAAATACAAACAGGGACCCCCTCAGGCACCTCTTAAATGTTTACTCCTAAGAGCAGGACCTAGGACATTGTGCATTTTGCAGAAAAGCTTAAATTGCTCTGCCTTAGGCCAGCCAGGAGGAAGCTTCATTCCAAGAGTGAATAGTTCCCGCCTCCAAATTCTTTCATCTTTCTCTGCCTGACTCTTTCTGGCTCATCTCTGGTTTTCCTCTTCTTTCCAGATGCTGTGGGGAAACTCTAAGGATTGAAGGATTCTGTCCTAATTCACCCCGAGGGAAAGAAACAAGATACATAGCCAAGCTGGCGAGGAAGACGCAATCGAAGCAAGTCATATGGCCCAGAGATAAGGAGGTGAGTGAATCAGTCACTGTGTGACAAGGTAGCACTGGGAAAAAAAATGGGACTTACCCATTCATAAAAGCCTGCCTTGGAAAAGCAGGCAGAGCCAAGAAGCAGCAGCTGGTCCAGTGCACACTATCACCTTCCCGGGGAAGGGGGAACTCGTGCAATGCTTTATGCAGAAGGTCCAGGTAGCAATAAACACATGAACTGTGACCACAAAATAGCTGTAGGAGCTGTCTTGGGCTACCTCTCACTGATATTCCCCAAGTTAATAGCTGGGCTGACATTAATTAGAAACTTTTTTCCCCTTTTCTAATCTCGAATAGGTCATCTAATCCATGCCAACTGAACCGCAGGGTTTTTCAGAAAAACAGATTGTCAAAAGCTCTTTCGTCTACTGGAGAGGTTTGAATAATTGGACGATTCTACTGGAAAATTAATCTCTGATCTAATAGACATCACATAGCTGAGATTTTCCTCAGTGTTCATTTCTGCCCAGACAACTGAGGACCATGCTGTATTCTCCACAAACAAAATGTCCATCCAAGAAAAAGAGGTTACTGCACTCAGTACAGTACTCAGAATCTTGATATGCCACCAACTATGCATGACAAATGCTGGAGAGGAGCAAAGCCTACAGGAAGAAAAGAGTGTGCATGCTCCAGAGAGGCAGAAGGGTCCCAGCCCACAATATTTAAGCCCAGTTCCAAATTTTCTCAGTGTTTCTGCCTTTTTGGATGGGAAGTTTGGGTCTGTGTGCATTTCTGTGAAGGAGACAAGGAGGAAGGGAGGGAGCCTTTTCTTTGTTCCCAAACAACATCTCAGCCTGTCTCAGGCTCACACACCACAATCTAACAAGCAAAGACAAACAACATCACAGCTCCACAATGCTTAAGCTTGATTGAATGACGACAATTCCACGTTAAAATAAAAAAGAACATCAGAGCTTTCCACAGCTGCATCAACATTATCTATTAAAAAAAGCATGACACTACATGAAGCTTTAGCTCTGCAAGCCAAGAGCCTAAATCAGCCATGGTTTGGAACGAGGCCATTGCTGAATTCCCGTGTAAAGCGATGCTGCCATATTGCTTACTTTCCACTGAGGTTTTCCACAAATTAACAGCTGTAGCAGACTCCCAGAAAACAGCAACTCTTTCCAAGTCTTTCTTCTCTGAAAATGTTGTTTCTTCACTTTATTCTTCCCCATATGGAAGGGGAGAGGAGGGTAAAAAAAACTCAACAGCCCTATGAAACAAACCCAAAAAAACCCCAGACAGACTGTGAGAAAAATTAATCACTAAGATTGCCTGGAAAGAGAGCGGTTATCTGTAAAATTAAACCAGTGGTGGGCCCAGTTTTTCTTTTCATTATACCAGCATGGTGGGATTGAGAATCAAACCCAGGAAAAATATTTCTGGAGCAGCCCCTCTGATTTATGACCATCTCAGCCACTCTGACAAGATCAGAAAACTGCTGGATTCTTTCCAGTTGAGCACCACCAAAGGCCAAATCATTCCTATTTAGGGAAAAACAAAACTTCCCTCTCGTTCAGCAAGAATAGTGTTTGGCACCAAGCACAGAGAAAACAGCCTCGTTTCAGCTGGCTCGCTGAAGTGCAGCTGAGATGGAAAGGTGATACCAGGCTGGTGTGGGTGGCTTCAGATCATACTCTTTCCTCCTGATTGCATCTTGGACATCACTAGGTCCCACACAGGGTGATGCAGAGGGATTCATTATAAGTGACAAAAAGCCTCTTAAAGCAAAAGTTATTTGATTCTAGCATGCACAGATGGCTGTTGACTCACTTGTGAGAGGAGTGATGGAACTAGCAGTCTGGCAGAAGCATTGGGACTCTCAGCATTAGAAAAAATGGATTCACAGAGATGGTTGAGTTCTGAAGATCTGTGAGCTATGGTGTAGTAAAAGGCAATCCTTGTGCCTAGAGAAGGGGCCTTCCAGCTGGTGGAGTCCTGGGTTTTGCCTCCTTGTGCTACCAGCACGACGCGGAGATGTGGGTTGCCGCAGGTACTTGGGTGTGCCAGCTGAAAGCAGCACGGGGTGCTTTATGAGAACAGCAAATAAGGTCATACAGGGCACCTGGTGCTGTGCCCTTCAGAGCCTCCTGAGCCCAGGGTCACCTCCATGCAGCTAGGCTACAGACAGACACTTCAAAACCTCTGCCAAATGCAAGTCCTTTTTCGGGAGGGCTGGGAGGGTGATAGCACCATGAGCATCATGAAGAGAAGCTTAGAAATTTGGAAGTCAACTGAGATGAGCCTCACCGCTGGTAGTTGCTGTAGCTGACTCCGGGGTCACTTACCCTGTGTGTCAGAGGCAGCAGCAGCCCCAAGGCCAAGGGGGACAGCACAGGACTGTGCTGGCTCCTCTTCCCCATCAGCTGCTGGCACGCTCTGCAGGTCGCAGGAGCCACTCACCGCAGTCAGGAAACAGCTGCCACACAGCCAAACTTCCTAATTCCAGCCAGGACAGGACGTGATCACCTTGGGTCAATGGCAAACTGCACCACATGGCGACTCTCCCCAGCACTGCTGTCTGGGTAGGGGCCTCATCCTGCTGCGAGTCCCCTGCCCTGAGAAGTCCTTCTTATCCCCACTGTGCTCAGCTTGGCATCTGAAGGCTTGCACAATATGCTTCTGATGTAGACCATGTACAAAAGGAGCCATCAGCAGCCGGTTCTCTGTTCAGGAAAATTTCTCTTCAGATAATTTTGTTCCAAAGTATGGAACGAATCAGCCCGCTGGAGCACAAGATGCTGCTTCAGCTTCAAGTTCAGAAGCCTCTGCAGTCCAGTTGAACTGACACAGTTCCTCAGATTTTGATGTCCATCTCACACCTCTGTGATCCCACTGTATTAGCCAGGTCTCATGTGATCAGTGCTCACTTCACACAACAAGCTCGAAAAATAAGTATACCTATCTTATCTTTCAAGTATAGCCAGTGCCTATGAGTTCCCAAAATTTAAAAACCAAAAAAACAACACCAAACCTACAAGTAATGCTGGAGAACAAAGGACCTAATCATTTTTCCTGACCCAAATTTAAAAAAAACATTAAAATATCCATTTACTAGTGAGGGGTTCTGTCCTCAGTGCACTCCCCAGCCTCAGAGATGTTCTGTGATACTGTTCACTAATTGTTTTCAGTGTTTGATGTGAGTATTTTTGGCAGTCAGTTTGTCATGAATTGACACTTATTTTGTCAACCTATCTTCAGCAAAACTGCACACCCTCCCTCCTCGTAGACCTGTCAGAAACATAAAGATTACTCATTGCATATTTCTAAGAAGCTCCTGAAGCCAGCACTTGGAGTTTGCATAACAACCATTGTCGACAATCCACCTACGGCAGCTTAAAAATACAGATTTGAATGGGTGAAGAGAGGCCGGGAGTTCTCAGAAGGACGAGTCAGATTCAGGACTTTATTAATAGAACCGGAGGTGTTCTCATGAAGGCAAAAAAAAACCCAAAACCCACTCTCTTGTTATCTTAGCTGTCATCAGCAGTCACCTTTTCAAAAACAGGCAGGCGAGATGCAGAGTATTCCTGTAGATGAGCAAACAGAAAGCTGCTGCAGAAAAACATTGAGAGCAAGATGGAGAGCAGCAAGCACCACGGATCATCTCCCAGCCCTCCTTGGGAAGTGCTGGGTGTGCAGCTGCCTGCTTCATCTCCTCTGGCCTTGCTGAAGGGATTTAATTTATTTTTTTCTTCAGTCTGGTGCCACATATTTCACCCCTGGAGGGTTACACGCCAAACAGAGAGAACCCACCAGAAAAACACTCACAAAGCTGTTTGTGCCATGGGCTCCAGCACTCTCTCCAGCAAAATAAAGCAATTATATTAATGGGAGTGCACAATAGGCACTCACCAAAATAGCAGATGAATTGATGCTGATCAGCAGAGGCTGTTGGTGAGGGCAGGAGGAGCAGGGCACAGGACAGAGGGGACGATGGGTGGCTGACTGTGTTTTTGCCATGCTGCCACAGCAGTGCCCTGCCCAGCCCTGCCAAGGAGCAGTGTGGAAACCTGGCCACCTCCTAACCCGGGGCTTGCTCCTGCAGGATGACAAGCTGCAGCACAGCAGAGAAGGTGCTGCCCTGCCTGAAGGGCCTCCCAGACCTTCTCCCAGGTCTTGGGGAAAAGGAGGGACATAGGGGGTGGTCATGAGAGTGAGAGGCACGGGCAGGAGAGCCCAGAGAACAACAGCGACATCAGAGGCATCATCCAGCCACGTTATAAACCTCCACTCCGAGAAAAACATCAACATTCAGTCTTTTCTGAGCCAAATCCCCAGCCTGTTAGGTTCACCATTAACAACAATCCCTGCAACTTTCTTAGCCTTGCTGTTTACACAAGCTCAAGCTTTCATACATAAAACTCTTAAATGAAAACATTAAAGAGCAGCTGGCGCCTCTTGGAAAACTCATAAAAAGTCTGTTTCCAAACAGTGTCGCTTCTATACCATAAATTTCTATATTTCTCACTCCCTTCATTCCTTATTTCCAAAGACATTTGCATGAAAACAGGAACTTTGTTTATTAAAGGGTTCATCTGTTCCTGCTGTTAATTTCCCACCTGAAGCCAGAATCCCCCGGGTATGACATCATTAGCACAGCTCTGGAAATGATCATGAAGTCACAAACAGCGGGTTAGGGCTCCACTTGGAGAATAAACAGTGAGAAGACAGAACCTCTGCCACTGCCAAACCCCAGATCCTTATCCAGTTTTTCCTGGAGCAACATCCAATTGACTTCAGTGGGACATGGACCAAAATAAGGTTGTCAGCAATTCCTGTTTCAGCCATTCCTCCCTTCCTGTTCCTGCCTCCAGGGCATCAGGGACTTGCCCTGTGCAGCACTTCTGGGACAGGAGAAGCCCTGCCCTGGCATGATGCTGGTCCTCCCAGTGCCACGTCCTCACATTGCTCCCTGCAACCAGGGGCAATCCAAGGGGGACACCACCTCGCCCCTCTATCAGTTCCTCTGAGTGTCCCCCTTCCCAAGTAGGCACTGTGATACGTCCTGCTTGCATGAAGGCCATCGTGTGGGGATCTCATGCAGCCCAGGAGAGCAGCTGCTGGATGCAGGAGATCAGAAGGGAGCCCTGCTGCAGCTGCCCCACACTGCACATGGGGCTGGCTGTGGGGGCGTGGGGCTGCCCCACGCCCAGCCATAGACAGGAATAGCTGTCTAACACTGCTGGAGACTGGGGGTGACTAAGGGCACCTGAAGATCAAGGATAAATACCTTTACAGGGAGACCTATGGGAGGGAGAGATATGTTTCATGTGCAGAGGCAGAAAAAAGAAACACAGGAGATAAAATGTCTCCTTGTGTGAGGATGGGAAGACAAAGTAAGGATGTCTTTTATTAGAACAGCTCCAGCAACACTAATCAAATCTACATTTTCACCTCCTGCTCCATGAAAAGCACAAGAAAATGACTGTGAGCTTAGAGAGCTTCATTAAATCTCTTTTCACATATAGAATCTCTGACACAGTTGAAGCCCTTCCCTCCCATCACCAGGCAAGCACAGCTAATATATAATTGCTCAGGCCAAACTGCTCGTTTTTAATCTGATACCTATGCGTGCAAGTGGTGCTGTTTGTCATGTGATGGCTCTCTGCATGAAGCATGACGTATTTCTGGTGGCTCTCTGCACGAGTGCCACAACGCTGGGCTGCTGCAGCAGCGATTATAATCTGGCTGTACACGGGCAGCACTCTCCATCCAGCAGCCTGTGGTAAGCAGGCTGCCTGTCTCCCTGCCTCCCCACCCCGGGCCACGTCAGCAACTGCTCTGGGCTGCTCTGTACTACTCTTAGGGAGCAGACACCTGAGCACAGATGTCTGAAAATCTACATACCTGTGAGAACGGGACGTGGCTGAGTGGGGCAGAGACAGTCTGGGTTGAAACAAGGTTATTAATATTGCATGGGGAAGGTGGGGGCAGAATATGGGATTGATCAGATATGGTCCTTAAAAGATTTCTTCAGTTCACCTCATACTCTAAGCTTTAAAGCCTTTGCATACATATTGCTACATCTTTATTCAGTGCTGGTGCTGGGATCCTGCACAGTGTTTCAGAAATATTGACTATTTGTTGCATATGAGCAGGTAATATTTGGTATAGCAGAGCGGAAAGACAAAAAAAGATATGTATTTACCCTTGTAAATAAAACCTAAATTCTTCCCTCAGCGAAATCACTGTGATTTGATTGATCACCACAAAGCTGCTGCATGGTGGCAGCGCTCTGTTTTCATGACCTGATTTGGGCTTGGCTGCTGGGAGACACTGTCTGGGGAGAGCGAGCCAAAGAGTGCTCCGGATGCAGGGCATGGCACGGAGTGACCACCACGTGCCTCTCCTGCCTCGGGTCTGCCACCAGCTCCTGCTCCCCCCAGCTCCCTCCAGAACAGCCCAGAAGCACCACAGCCTCCCATTTCCTTCAGTTTGGTCCATTGTTATAGCAAGTCCAAGTGTTTTCCTTGGCATGGGCCAGTAGTCCCACAGCACTGTGCTTCCTCCACACAGAGTAAGTGTTATTTAACAGCTCTGATTATTTTGGAGAGTTGTTCAGCCTCTTTTTTTTTTTTTTTTTGAAAAAAGGAGAATATATTGAAACTGATTGTATTGGCTGCTCACACCTATTTTTTCTGGATGGTCCTCACTCTCTTTGTATAAAATGTGGGATGCAGACCCAGGCAACTTTTCAAGAAGGGCACAGTGCCACTATCACGTGTGCCTTGTTTAAAGGAGTTGTCACCTCTGTCAATATAAGCATGCAAAAAAGGGAAATGCAGGCACACTGGGAAGAAGTGTCCAGTCTCTGCTCTTGGTCACCTCGGTACTCACCCAACTGAGTCAATAAGAATTTGGTCCAAAGCAAGCAACAACAGGAAGAGCTGATAAAGCTCCTTTGGGTGCTGTTATTTATCCCCTTAGCACACCTCTTGATAGCATAACTCTAACCTGTCAAAGAAGCGTTGCCCTCATTTCTTGATGTGGATACAGGCAGACAAAGAGTAAATATTTCAGTGCAACTGAACGTGTCTCTGACTCATCACATCATCATCATTTTTCTGGAAGCCACTGGCTTCATTCTCTTTCCTCAGCCCTTCCCTTAGGACAGTTTACTCCAGGAGCTCTGCATTTTCTCAGAAAATCCCTAATGTTCTCTTTGAGTCAGTATTGTTAATTTTAAAGAGCAATCAGGAGACAAGCCCTCCCTTGCTCTGCCTTCCAACCCTTGTTTTACCATTTCCTTACTTTCAAGTCCCAGTGTAACAAATGTTCAAGGTCTTTCCTCCCACCTGCTTCTCCAAGGCAGTTTTAAATTAACCATGATTTCCTTCTCTCCTCAGCTTCTCATTTTTTCCGAAGTCTGTACTATCAAATCCTAACGCCCTCCTTTCCTCTTTGTTATTTGAGGCAGCCCCGCTTCGTGCTGCTCATTCATGAGGACACTTCCACCCACTCCACTGAGCCAACATTCCCCACCTCTGCTCTGCATAAATGCTTTCATCCCCACATTAGTCTAGCTCTGACTTCCAGCAGCTGCTTTTTATTTCAGAGTGGGGGTTTTTTGTGGTTTGTTTTGTTGTTGGTTGTTTGGGGTTTTTTGTTTTGTTGGGGTTTCTTTGTTTGTGTGTGTGTGTGTCTTATGAGTAGCCCTTCACACTCTGCAGGGCTGCAGAGTCTTTCTGAAGTGAGTACTTTCTTGGGAGGAGGGCAGATCATGGCAACAGAAGTGAAGGTTGTTTGCTGGAAAGATCATTTGTTCTCTTGAGTATGAAAAAAATTATTGCTGCTAACTTCAAGTGGGCCCACCCTCTGCTCCAGGCATCTTTACAGCCATGAAAATTACAATGTCCCTGGTATTAACAGCAAGAAATGGCAATGGCTCGCTCCACTACAACTCCCTGCTCCTGCAGTGCTCCCGATAGCAACTGAAACTCCAAATTAAATTGAGAAGCTGCCTCCCCAACTAATGCCTCGAGCAATCTTCCCCAGAGGAAAGTGGGGCCACAGGGCATGTCTGGAGAGGTGGTGAACCTCCAGGCTGCTGGAGTCCATGGGGGAGTTAGTCCCAGACCAGCATTTATTTTTTTTCAAGAATGAGGCTGGTAAAATTGGAATGTGTTACCCAGAGCTGTTGTGGATGCCCCATCCCTGGAAACACTCAAGGTCAGGTTAGACAGGACTCTGGGCAACCTGATCTCGTTGAAGATACCCCTGCTCATTGCAGAGGGTTGAACTAGATGACCTTTGAATGTCCTTTCCAACCCAAACTATTCTATGATTCTACAATACCTGGCAAGCATCCCCATGGTCAGAACAGGCTGTAGCCCAAATGTACAAGGAGAGTGACCCAAGGAGAGCCAGCACAGGCCAAACAAACTCCCATGAGATGAGTGGGAGGGCTGGTCAGCCAGGCCACAGGCACACCCCACCACAGCTCTGCTGGAGTCACACTGGCCAAAGCTACCTCCAGAACAGTCCACCAGTGCTGGGGCTGGTGCTGGGCTCACTCATGGCTTTTCTCCACCTGGCCTGGATGTGGTTTCATCAGTTTGACAATGTCATCTCACCCCAGCCTTGTGCTTCTCTCCCACTTCCCTGAACTGCCCTGCACCACCACCACAGAGGCCCACGGATACCTCCCACCTCCTGCTCCCTCTCATTTCTCTGGGTTTTCCTTCTCCAGACTCTTCTCAGCTCCTCACTTTATTTCTTCTGTTCCCACACAAGAATCCAGGAGCCATAAATGGATCAAGCTGTGGCAAGATCTAAAACTGTCCCATCTTTTAAAAGCCAGAAATACCCTGCAATCTGTGAGAACTAGCCAGTCCAGCCACAACAGTGACATATCCAGACCTGGGATATAAGGGTTAAACTTGCCTGGCTTCTAAAATCCCATAATACTTGTGTTGCACAGAGCTGTTACACTGCAATTTACTCTAAATTGATACTCCATTTATCTGTCCATAGCCTTGGCATCTTGCTGGCCCTGCACTCCTAAATCACCCTTCTTAGAGTCTCCTTATTTAATTTTCCAGCTCTTCAAGCAAACTCTTCCTCTAACGGTCCCTGCATACCTCTGCATCCTCACCTTTGAAAATGCTGCCCCTGTCTCACTTTCCATGCAAACATGTTATGGCATGGAGCTGAAATGTCATGCCAGAAAAAGCAACCCAGGTTGTTTTGGTACATGCAGCGGTCAGCATGCCCTGGTGGAGAGCCTACCAACATGTAACTAATATCCTGAGTTTCAGAGCCAGGCCAGTCCTATTCCTTCTCTTGCCCAAACCACAGAGACAAGAACATCCAGCCTCTCCAACGTCTCACAAATCCTGGGATCGACATGGAGATACAAAGAGGGAAAAGCTGAAAAGCCACCAAGCTGCCCAGCGATGCTGGCATTATGATCTGGGACCTTCTCATGCTTTTAGAAGCATTCATGACCCTTCTGGAGTGGGCAGGCTGTGACATTTGACCGAAGGTATCTTACCTAGATGCAGTAGTTGAGACTTCCCTCTCAAACGTACTGATGAGTTTGACCCACTTCTGCTGAGATAAAGAAATCAGAGGAAAGTCTGGGGAAAGTGGAATCTGAACAGAGTAAAAAGAGACATTTACATGTGTACCTCAGGAATAGCTGTAACACCACAAACCCATGCCTTTTTTTCTGCTAGCCTGCCACACCACTTTGAAAAATCCTTCTCACTCTGCAGGCTTTAGTCCTGTGGGTCAGGGGAGCAAAGCCATGCAGCACTGCATGTTAAATATCCTCTGATGCTCCAGTGGTGACAGCACATTTCAAACCTATGGTGTGAAAGCCCCTCTCAGACACCAAGGCAACCCTTGCTTTGCTGTGCTTCTTCACAGGCACCCGAATCAGCACAGAAACACATCTGCCTAGGGCTGGCATCTTTGATTTACTGATTTATTTTGACAATGTTGTTCCTCTGGCACATCTAACTCTCCCCTCCAAGGACACAAGACCTTTGCACTTTTCTGATGACTTCATCCTTTGTTCTCCACTCCCACAAGCTATAGGTCAGGGATCGGATGACGGACTTGACCCAAACTGGCTGACAAAGGCTTCTCATCTGCTTGGCATGGCATTCAGAGAAATCGATTCACTGAGGTGTCAATGCTACACTGCATTTAGCAGCAGTTTCTAGGCATGCCATGAAAGGCACCATCACATCAGTGGGCTTATTGACCCATTCAGCAGAAACTCTGGTACTGAGCCTCCCTCTCAGCTCCCCACTGTCTGAGGGCAAACCTTCCTCCAACCAGGTGCGTTATACTGAGTATAAAGAATAAAAGTTTCAATTCTGCACAGCTGCCTTCCCAACATTTTCACAGGCACCCTTGAGGCTCCTCTGAATTAGAGGAATGCCATGTCTTCCCAATATCAATGGATATTTCATCCTTTTTGCTGTGTAAGTAAGGTGTTCAAGGAAGTACTGGTTAGCACAGAGACAGAAGCAGGTACAAATCGATATGTGCCACTGCTGTTCTTAAAAGACAAAGCACAAGGAAAAAGCATCCTCAGATGAAGTCACCTTTCCCTCCAGGTCCTGTCATCTTCAGGCACACAGGTGAGGCCTGGACTTTCTTTCTAATCTTGCTTCATCTTGCCACTGAACCAGATTTTATCCCCCACAAAGTCCATCCACATCATCTCCTCTCGTTACCAATACTTCCCGGAGCATCTATGTTCTCCATTTTCCTTCTCAAGTCCTTATGAATTCATTTAGCACTTTCTGCTGGTCTGCCTTGTTAATAATTGTCTATTCCTCTATTCTTTCTCACTTTTTTCCAGGCAGAGGGAGGGAACATGCCTTCCCAGAATTGGCAGCCCTGTCCAGGAGTGTGTCTCCTCAGTGGGCAAGTGTTAATGTCCTGCTGGTGTCCTTACCCCTCTGCCCTCAAACTGTCATAGCAGTAGCATAAATTTTCTCAATTCCTAAAATTTGCAAAAGATTGTGCTCCAGTTGGTTTGTTTTTTTTTTCACCAGCTGCCCGGTGTTGTAAAATTAAAGACCCATTTATGATAGAGGACAGTAGATCAACAGTGTTTAAATGGAAGTCTACAGATGTTTTTGCCAATGGTGTCTGAATAAAACAGAGACTCCAACAAGGCTAGACATAGTTTGGCTAAGGACCAGACCAAAGATATCAGAACTTTTTGAGTGCTTTGAATGTTTTAAGGTACATCTATCACTAACTGAAGACAGAGTTAGTTCGATTCTTGAGATATATTTGAAGTAATTTGCAAAAGCGAGCATGAAAACCAAAAGCACCATGGAAATGTGCTCTGAATGGTTACACTACACTGACTATGGAAGGAATTCAGCACAGATGAGGGAATATATATATTATGTATATATATATATAAATGTATATCTATATATATACATAAAATTCAGTTTGGAGACGGCTGGCTAGTTCCAGCCTGGCTGTGGTGCCCCAAAATGCCCCATTCCACAGCCTTCTGAATGTCTGTTATGAAAATCACTTTGAGCTTTCATATTTCTGGTCCAGAGTCTCCCTCTACAATTCTCGTATGTATTAACTGCTGTTGCATATGATAACTGTTTTCAAAGTCGAGTCACACAGTCAGCATATCTTCACATCGTAGTTTCACTATGCAAATTGGCGGTGCCCCTCTCTTCTGGGTCCTGTATTTGATGCATCCCCCTGCCTTTTTACCTCATGGGGGGCCCCGTCAGGGCTTGCCTCCCAGCTCCAAGAGCATAACTGAACATCAGCCCGTCCGACTGAACAGGCTGCTCGCACGGAGAAATGCCCCACAGTGTGAGATGGAGCCTTGTCAGGTTGCCGGATAAAAAAAGCCCTACATTCATCTCTCTCGCTCGCAGGCTCGCTGCTTAGTCAGCTGTTACACTGCCGCATAAAACCTTTGCTAAAAGAGCTGTGGTAGAAAATAGCTGATCAGTAAGTCTGAAGTGTCAGAGCTGTCTGGGTAGGTGGAGGCACTAACAGGAAGGCAGGAAACCCAGTCTGTAAGCTTCGGGCTGGGAGAGAGGAAACCGTTTCCATTCAGTACAGAGATTGCAGGGCAACGCTGATGGGAGGGCTCAGGCTCAGCCAAAAAGCCATTTTTTTCTCCTCTGGTTTAATGATTCCTGGTTGCTGGAACTCGGCACCCCAGGGAGGAAGCGTGGGCCAGCCTACACTGAATGCTGCTCCTTGCTCCTACTCTTGCAGCCGCGGGGAGGGGAGGCAGAGGATCTATAAATGTATTTCACACAAGTGTGTGTGAAATAACCCACATAAATCACCCTGCCAGACTTTTTTTAACTGCCTGCTACCTGTAACACCAGCCACAATTAGCACACCAACTTATTTACATGTCATAAATCTGTGGCTCACAAAGACCTGTTGTACTGACTTTTCACCACAAACCTGCGAGCTTTGGTAAATTCGTTAAATCAGACTCACCCCTTTCTTATAAAGGGTTTCATCCAGCTCACAGCAGCATAAAGGTAAATCACACAAGGGCTGCCTTGTCCTTCCAGACTCCGATCACAGCTCTAGTGTTCACCCCTTTGCAATTCCAAATCCCGATTAGATCTGGGAATAGATCCTGCACATGGATCTAAGTGTGGGGAAAACAATGCACCAAAGATCTGGAGTTCACTAAACCCCTCGAAGCCCCCACCGACATCTCCCAGCCTGGCAGCTGTTCCAAGGCAGCTTTCAATTTTAATCACAAATTATTCTCCTGACAGCCTGCAGTAAAATTAAAGCAAGCATCACAAGACAAAGAGGCTCGACTTTGGTTTACAAATTTCATGCAAGATCCTTTGGGGGTTCTAGTTTGATTCCAGGAAGAGCAAACCAGCCCCCCAGATGCAGCATCCCGAGGCAGCAGTTGGCTCCTGGCACC
Organism: Daphoenositta chrysoptera; assembly: GCA_013397915.1. Lineage (NCBI taxonomy): Eukaryota > Metazoa > Chordata > Aves > Passeriformes > Daphoenositta > Daphoenositta chrysoptera. Next base: position 118,439 of record VZRO01002493.1, read on the forward strand.
CAGCAGTATCCAACAGTGGTTCCCACATGGGTGGCACCTCTGGCCAGCCCCACCGGTGGGATACACTTCGCTGTGCCCAAGCACACACTGCCATGGATGGCACCACACGTCGTTCGTTCCTCTTCCTCCTCCTCACTGACCAAGCCCAGCAGGGAAATGCATCTCTTGCAAGCAGCGGGAAGCAGACTCTCTCACACCAGGTGTGTTTTGTAAGGGAAATTAAAAGCAAGTTATGTTTGAAGCTGCAGTACCCACATGGCTTGACCAAGCCATAAAAACGCAGCTGTGCCAGTAGAGACACCCAGAAATGTCCATTTGCTCCTGTGTGTGCAGGCATGTGCTTGCAGCGTGGCACACCGAAGCCTCATTGCAAATCAGGGATGAGGGATTATTTTTCAGTTTCCCAACTGCAAACTAAGGATTTACCCATCCCTTCATCCCTCCCACAGAGGTCTTGTGAGGATAAAATGAGTTATTTGAACATTTTGAAGGCTGGAAGTGCTAAGAGCCAGACGGGAGGGAGTGGTCCAGAGAAGCAAGGAAGCAGAGCGTACATTCAGTGGAGGAGTTGTTCCAGCTAATGCACAGAGAGCTCCCTTGCTCCCTGAAAAGCCACTCCAGACAATGCCTAACAGAGAGCACACATTGCAGAGCCTCATGTATTCCATTTTCCTGGAAAAGCAGAGAGCAGCAGTGGTGTCAGGCTCTGCCTGGGCTCTGACCACTTGGAGCACCACATCACCTCCAACGTGTCCAGCAGCAGAATTTAGGTCCCACTTTGCTCATTCCTTTTCCTGCTCCATTCTTGATGGCTTCCAAAGGCAGATGTTTCCACATCCCTCTTCCCCAAAATAAAGCAGGAGTGTTCCTTGTCCTTCATGGGACTTACTGTAGATCACAATTTATGATCTTTAGTCAATGGGGGAGAGGGCAGTCAACCCAAATGGCACCATCATATCAGCAGGCAAAACCCCCTAAGAAGTGCAGCAATTCATTTATCTCACCAGCACCATACTGCCAAAGGGGATGGTAGGAAGAAAATGATCCGTGGGCACCCACCAAACCCACCAGCATGTGGAGATCCAAATGCAGAGCACCCTTGGACTCAGCAGGGCAGGCCAGTGGCTGGGAGCAGCGAAAGGGATGGATTTCACACCCCCCTTCACTGCTGGCTGAATGATTCCCTATCACACATGGCCCTGATCTCCACACAAGTGAGAGAAGGGAAAAATCTATGTACTGCAGCCAGCAAACAACCTGCAGTTGAAATCATGCTGCCTTTTAGCTAAGGAAGGTGTTCATAACAAGAAGGATTGAATGGAAGAAGCAAAAACGGATGTTCTGGACACTCCAGCAAGCTTTCCATCTCTTTCCTAAGCAGAGCAGGGTAGAAAGGCTGCAGGGTGGACCACCAGTATACTGGCATTTTTTCCCACTAATTGAAGTTTCCATTCACATAAAACTATCCCATGCTAATACATTGCACTTTCATTAAAATCACGTCACTTCAATTCTTTATATTTTTATTATGGCATATAAATTACATTGTCCAAACAAAAAAAAAAAAAAAAGAAAAGCCATTATAAAAAGAAATTCTGAAATTAAGTGCTCCATTCTAACCAGAGAAAAAGGGAACGTTTTGAACAAAATAATTTGGCCTGTATATTTCTCTAAACAAAACTGTGTCACAACAAATGCAATTCTACAAAGACCATTTGTATTAATAAAATGGTATTTTTGCAATAAAAAAAAATTGCTGGCAGAGTGTTCAGCTGGGTTTATTAGTGTCATTAAGAATCCTCCCACATTCTCTTATTTTTCAGCAGCCAGCAAGGAGGTACATTCAGAATTTCATTATTTGAAAATGAGGCAATAGATAAAATAAAAAATAAAGAGCAATTTGTACTCCTATAATGGCTTCCTCTCCAAAGCTTCACAGCAGTTTACAAAAAACTCTGTGATTTAACCTCCTCTCCTGCAATGTAGCTATTCCCCCTTTTTATGGCTGGGAAAAATATCTCTTGAGAGACCCTCTGTTCATTTCAAACATCTGTATTCTGAGTGCCAAGAGCATGATTTACCACAGCTTATTGTGCTCCAAATCAGTGTCTAGGATAGGTACTCTGTATTTGTAGCAAAAAAGACCACAGGCATCTCACATCAGCTCTCCCAGACTCCTGGAATCTGCTACAGAGCTGGAGTGAATTTGGGACAGCAGGAAACTCAACCTCTGTTCCTTAGCTCTGGGCTTCTTCTCAATTTCCAGGCTCCAGGGCACAAGAGGCACTGCCTTTCACCTTGTTCTAGCCTTCTCCAAAAACACACGGGATATTTCAAATGTTTTGTTAGGCAGGAATAAGCTCTCTGCAGAAACATTGACTGGCTTCATTCTCTTTTGTCCGTTTTACAGCCTCTGCATTCCTGTTGGGCGACATTTAAAGACGCGAAAGAATTCCCGGTATTTAAAAAACTTCTTATTTTTAATGTTTTCTGGTGCCAAAACTGACAGACGTCTGTGCACGTATGGAAAAGGCAGGAAAGCAGGGCTGTTTCTGGGGAAGAAACGCTTCTTTCATTTCCTTCCCTCTTCAACATCGGTTGATATTAATTTTAAACCTGGCTGGCGCTCCACAGTAAGGAGAGTGAAAGATCTTGTTCTTTCATCCAAAAAAGTATCAAATAGGCGTAGCTGCAATTTTAAAGCAACCCCGCCAAGCCATTAAGGTCCCAAAAGGACGATGGCTTTCCTGGCAGCACGGGGTCTGCCATATCAGATGCAGCAGACTACCAGATCACAAAGCCTTACTGCTTCGTTCTAGCCATGACCCATATTTCATCCTGTGCTTCAGAGGAAGATGAAAGGCCTTCATAATGCATCCTAAACATTACCATATGGAAAAATCTTGCAGCATTTAAAAAGGATAAGCAAATAGGGTCCTATAGAAATACTCGGACACTATGGCATTCATTTCTAAAATCCCAGTGGGACAATTATAATGTCTCTAATTTTCTGTAGCTGGGAAGTTTTTTCCTGATATATTCTATAGGCAGTGGAGATGAGAGCTTTTCATCACAATAAGCACAGGACAGAATGCAAAAATATCCTGATGCCCAAACCTGTGAAAAATCAAATTTCTGAACTCTACTGTTTTTAATGCAGGTAGGCCATGATTCAATCTGTACCTTTAAAATTGTAGAATGACAGCAACTATAAAGACTCAGAACCAGCCCAAGGACAAGTGAGGCCATTAATAATAGTAATAAATGCGGTTCCGCGTGAGGAAAACACTTAGCCAAGGAATAAAAACAAAAGCAATTTTAGAATATGTTATGTCCTCTGTAAAATTCCCACTGCATTTGTACAATTCAGCAGCAATTAAGGAGCAATTCTCTGTCTCAGAAAAGAGGCTGCAATCCAGCCTGTGTTATCAGATGTTGCCTAGGAGGTCAGGAATGCTCCAAATGGTGCTGCTTCTCCCGGGCTCTCCTTGCCCTTGGGGCACAGGCTCCAGCCTGGCGTCCAGAGCCGCTCTCTGCCTCGCAGCCGCGGGGCAGGGACTGCCCGAGCACTTGGATAAGGAGAGTCCAGGTCTCTGCCAGGCTGCGCAGGGAGAGCAGGAGGAATGAGAGCAGGACCCCTCCTTGCAGGAGTGCGCACCATGGCGTTATCCGCAGCATCACAGCTTTCCCTGGAGAAAGGGTCTGCGTGGGAACGGGGACGTGCCGCTGGCACAGGGCCCCTCCTCCAGGCTGCGATGGCATGAGTCCTGCCTCACTGAGCACCCCCGAGAGCCAGGAACCTTCCAGTCTCCCTCCTTCCCACGCACCTCCAGCTGCCACAGGTCTACAGACGTACAGCTGCATTTCGAACAAATATACCAGACCTTTCCTTTCCTCGTACAACTTTTTCTTGGGTAGCTCTGGAGAGCAAACTGCACATTTCACCCCTTGGTTGCACTGCTTCAATGCCCAAATCTTCCCCTCCTCAGGCAGTAAATGCAGCTATTGTTTTGCCAGTTGGTCGGGTTACTCTTTTTTTCGGAGAGCCTCGTGTTGCTGCCAAGGTAATGCACGATGTTACACACTTAAGAAACCAGCCCGGGTTGTGTAATGCTACCCTACCACCACCAAACAACTTAGGACTGTGTCAGCCCAGGGAAAAACAAGCCTGGAAGCTAGAGGAGAGAAGATTAAAGGAAAGCAGCAGCATGGTTTTTAATTGTGCCTTAGAATTTCTAATCTAGTTAATGGTCCTTCCAGCCCATCCTGTGTAAAGACGTGAGCATGTGGCATGTACCGAAGGAGGATCAACACTGACACACTGACAGATGCGCTTATTGGCACAAGAGACTAGATTAGGTTTTGGACTGGATTTTTTAACTTGTTAGCTAGCCAGCAGCAACTTGCTTTTTTGGAGGGGAAGGGAGGGATCAAACAATTGCTGCAGTGGGATATTAGTTCCCTGGCACTTCATCTTCTTCCATTACAGATTCTCTGCTTGAACATGAGACAATGCTGCCATTCCTTCCCCCTGACTCACTGGCAATTCTTTATCCATCTCTGGTTTGCTGCTTTGGAGATTTTTTTGGCTGGAATCTGATCACCCCCGCCTGCCCTTTTATTCTCTCTCCATATTTTTCAACACTTCTGTCTCCTTCATCACATCCCAAAGCTCTGCTGTGTAGTGAAAGCCTCTAAGTTAACCAGAAGTTCAATACATTCACCTCGATATCACGCAATTTTGCCTGCCCATTTGAGGAAGATGAGGAGCGAATGCTTTGTACCGCAGGCACGCTGGCACACATGGCAAAGAGCGCAGCACAGAAGGTGGAAAGTGGCTGCCTGCCGAGAGGGATGCAGCTAATGTTTAACAGCACACGTATGAAAGCTAGCTCTGTTCACATTCCTCGGGAGAGCTGTCCCACGGGTTGACAGAGGGCTGTTCACGGAAGAGGGCAGGAGTAATTCAGGAGAACTGAATTCTAGCTGGTGGGAGAGGTGGGGGATTGCAAAAGTCCCTGGAGCCCAGCCAGGATGCTGGTTAGAGGTTACAAGTGCCGTGGGTGCTCTTGTTCTGACGGCAGAGTGCTGCCAGAGGTGTCTTGCCCTCCAGCCAGGCTCAGAGCTTCTCGGAATCTGAGCAGTAGCTGAGCAGCAGCCAGCTGGGTACACAAACATCTCCCATCCAGCCCACGAGTGCCCAGGCCAGTCCCCCTGTGCCATCTCGCCATATTCCAACAACACAGGCAAGTGCATGGGGATAGAAGTTTGGGACAATGGTGGCACTGTAGCTGGACTGCACTTTTTGATAAACTTTCTGCGTTCTTTTCCCTACTTTTCCTTCTGCTGAGTCTTGCATTCCATGTGCATGGTCCCCAGCCCATGGGATCCTCTGTCCCACAGGGAGAAGCCACTGCTTGGACACCATGTCACTGCTTCGAGGGTGCTGGGAACAGGGACCGTGACTTTCATGCAGCACAGCAGAGACACCACAGCCAGGGCTGCTTGCAGAGGGGTGCTTGTGCCTGGCTGGGTCTGTGGCTCTCCTGCAGCCACCCAGCCCCAGGGCTGAGCCTCTCAGGGAGTCTATTCATGAAGCAAGGGGTCGGGCTGGGACACCACCCGTGTTTGTGGCAGCGATGTCAAGTCACACGCATCCAGAAGACAGCAGCAGTCTGAGGTGCCCTTGCAAAAACACCTGGCTGAGGCATGCTGGCTGCTGAGCCTGCTCCCTCCCCATGGAAGGTGAATGCACACTGCTTCCCTAGAGCAAACAAACAGAAGCACACCAGCCAAATCCCTCCTAGCCCACAGGAGTAGTGCCAGGTGAGGAAGAGAACAATTCACCCACCTACAGATGAGATTGCAGCACAAACAACCACATAGGAAAGAGGTGAGCCACTTGAAGGGGCCAGTTAAGCAGGCAATAACAAGGTCTGCCCTGCTCTCACCCTCCAGAGAGCCACCAGCCCTCAGTCTGGGGCATTGTGTGTCCCAGGAAGGAGCCAGAGTAGCTGCCAGGAGCCTCACCATCCCCTCTGAGGGCTTAAATAGCTAGCATGCCTCCTGCATGTCCACACTGAGGAGTCTCACTGCTTCACATGGCCGAGCTGCTCCTTCAGTGGTTTTCCAAGCACAGTCTGTTTACTTTTTAATTGGGCGAGCAGAAACAACTGACACCAAAGCTAGTGAAGAGCAGGAGGGGGTTCATCAAGTTATACAGCCCCCTTGGCCAGCATTAGCACTGCTGCACCCAGCTGTGCTCTGGCTCTGTGCTCCGTGGGAGGGTTCAGGGTCCCAGCCTGCCCCTGGGGCACAGCAGGGATGTCATGGAAAGCTGGCCTGTGCCCACAGAAACTACAGGCTACAGCCAGGTTTGTGCTGCAAAACAGCACCACTGAGGTGTGTGCAGGGATACAGCCATCCAACTTGCCAAAGCAGGATACACCTGCAGCCCTGGGAGCATTGCAGCTCCCCAAGGAAGATCGGCAGGCATTTCTCAGTCCTGTGTCCCAAACGTCATCACATGGGTTTTGCTGAGCACAAAGGTCTGAGCAGAGAGCTGGCCAGCCCCTGGAATAATCCTCCTCCCTCTGGAATAGGTGGCTGGTGGTGGATCCTCCATCCAAAACTGCAGATGGTTGGCCCAGGGTGCAAATGGCAGCAAAAGCGTCGATCTTTGTGCAGTGAGGACAAAGAGATGGCAGCTGTCAGCTCTCAACCTGACCTGCAGTTCTGAACCCCGGGTTCAGCTCCCTGTTCAGAGGCAGGACAACCTGTCCTCAGTCACAGCCCTGCTTGAATCCGTGCCTTTCAGATCCAAAACAAACAACCACCAGTTCCTGGTAGGGCTGAGGAGCAAACAGCAAGAGCCAGGTGGGAGCTTCTGGCTCTAAGCCGGAGAGAGCTGGGCAGGAGGAGGAGAAAGCAGCACAGTGATGGGAACATTGCTCTCCAGAGAAGGGGTGCAGCAGGGGTGGCAGAAAGTGCACAAGTGAGTTCATAAGTGCTGGTTAGGGAACCAGCTCTGCATTTAGGAGATGTTTTCTTGTGCCAGCTCTAGCTCAGCACCTGCGGGATCAGCAGCATGACAGCAGGAGCAGTAGGCTGCCACTTTCTCCTGGTGACCCAGGGTGTTCACCCATCAGTACACTTGCACTCACACACATGTAAAAGCCCCAGGCCATCTGCTCTTCTTCAGACTGCAAAATTATGTAGTTTGAAAAGCCCCAAAATGCTGATTCCTCCCTCAGCAGGGACATAGTTCTCCAGAAATACAAAAGCATGAGTCCATCGGGGAAAAAGGATATACTGGACAGTAAAACACTGTAACTGTCTATCAATGCCATGTGGGATGCTGCTGAAAGAATTTTGGAACAACTGTGAGACTTTTTGGATGCTCAAACACTGAATGAGTCAAAAAATCATCTATGTCCTACAGAGAAACATTTTAGAAAACAAAGCAATTGGCTTCTAGCAACATGATGTAACCTTGGTTTTTCCTCCCCTTATTGTAAGTGCATCTCTGGGTGTTTGCTTTTAAAGCTGTATCCATTAATAATGTGCCTCTATATTTATTTAGAGATATGTCAAACAAGGAGCGCTTATCCGTAGCTCCAGGCAACCCAACAATTTTAATACATAAACAGCTATATAAATGAGTCTCATAATCGTCCAACAAAAGCTTCGGCAACAAAGAACCCCATAAGCACACCATCTCTGCTCAGGATGCTCAAAATTCGGCATCCACTTCAGCAGCCAAGGAGAATAAATAAGCTTTCCAAGGGAACCAGCTCGGGTTATTACAGATCAAACGGAGGAACAAGTTGTTTGCCTTTCCTTAACTTGATAAAAACCAACCCACGAATGAAAAAACATGGGCCAGTTTTTCAAGCAATCTCGGCATGTTGCCTGCCTAAATTACACTTACATGCAACTGCATGCAAATGCCTTGTTTCCCTGGTCATGTGCCTGAACTGCATCCACATTTTCCTCAAATGCCTTCTGGAACGTGACAGGACACGCACGAGCAACCTCCCCAACCCTTCAGAAACCAGAGCATGGGCATGCTGGTGGGAACAGAGGAAACACCCCTGTTCCTCCACAGCACAAATGCAGCCAAAATAATGATGAGTCTGACAAACCTGACCGAAGGCAAAGGTCAGGTTGCTGGGACTTTGCGGAGCGGAGGGGGCTTGGCTTGGTGTTTGGCAGGAGGGAGCCTTATCCCCTTGTGCTTTTAAATGTATTTTACTGCAGGAGATAGGGAAAAAGCCAAATAAAAATAAGCAAACATTTTCAGCATCTGCTGCAGTTCTGTAGAGGGGTGACTAAACAGTGCTGGCAATAGCTCAGCCCCATCAGAGCCTGCTGCTGCTGGCTGTATCGCTTCCAGAGAGATGGAGTCTGCCTGCCACCGAGGCGAGGGAGGTGCACAGTGGGGCACAACGTGGCATCCCTGTGCCACAGGCAAGCAACTGTGCCCCTGTGCAGTGCTAGCCACTGCTTTGGGCCAAGCCCTGCTCTGAAAATCCCAAAAATGCACTTGCCGAAACCTTGCAGAACCTATTGTGCGCATCCCCTGACATGAAATATCAACAGTGATGTTTTGACCGGCCTTGTGGGGCTGGGGAGGTCTTGCTTTTCCCCTGGGGAGATCCTGCTGATGTCTCAGCTGGGCATCACCCACCCCACACATGGGACTGAAGGAAGGCATCAAAGGCACCATGGAGGCTCAGCTTCCAAACTTGCTTTTCTCTTCCTGGTTTGGAGTTACATGCAAAAAAATTATGTGAGAGGGCCACAAGAGAGAAGGGTAAGAAAACCCTCAGTAATTCAGCTTAGACATTGGGGTTTTTAATCCTCCTCCCTCTGTCTGTCTGATGCCCAAAGGAAAAAATAAAGTGCTTGGACGAGCCAGTTTGGTGTGAGTCCCTGTCCCTCCCTTCCTGCTCCCGCTCGCTGCAGCACAAGAGGAAAAACACTTGAAAGGCTCGGGGGTGGCCTCAAGGATGTCTGCTTTGCCTCCACTCATGCCACTCTTCCTTTTGTATCTTTTCTAAGATCCAAAGAGGAAAAAGGCAGGACCATCTCCTGCACCCAGGTGCCTTTCTCACACACATGCAGATGAGCACATTCCCATTCAAAACAAGACTGCAGTGCATTGAACTTGTCCCTGAATGTAACCCTTCTGGCTTGAACAGCCCTGCTGGCTCCTGCCTTGGGCAAGGTTTCAGTTTCCCTGTGGCTTGATGACGTGATTTGGGCAGGATTTATGAGGCTTACAAAAAAACACAATTAAATCTAAGGGGCAATGGAGGGGATTTTTTTCTTTCTTTTTTTTTCTCCCTTTTCATTGCTTGCTTCTAGGACTAAGGCAAAAGTTGAGTTGGCAGAAGTCTGCTTTGTTGGCTGGAGCCTGAATTTCTAGCCAAAGATGTTTTCTCCCAACCTAGTTAAATTAATTTCCTTGAGTTTTTCAAACACTTTCTTTGCTCTAAGTGACTGAGAAGCCATTGACATTTCAGTTGAAGAGCAATCAAAACACAGGACCTGAAGGGCCAAAGCCATCTCTGCTGTAATTGCTGTGGCTGGCACTGCAGCTGCCACCGCTGAGGGAAACAGCTGAGGTGGACATCCTGGAAAATAAGGCAGGTAGGGAGGAGAAGCTGGGATGGGACTGAAATATCCCCTCTGCTTCCAGCAGAAGAAGAGCCATCCCTTTGGGAAGAGACCCAGTCAGGTCCCTGTCTGACCCCAAAGGCTCAAAGAATGGATGTACCCAAATCCAACAGAGAGGAACATGACCTCCACTGGAAACCGCACATGCTGGCAAAGAAAAAGCCTGTGTCTCAACTTCGTGCTTTGAGTCCTGTTCAATAAATAATAACAGAGCATGCTGGAACTGTGTCAGCTGTGTCATTTCAGGTGAGGAAGACTTGTGTTTTCTAGGTACCAGCTCTCGGTAAATCCCCGAGGAGCAAGGTGTCAGGGCAGGCAAGGGTCACACTGCGCTCAGCGAGGCACGTGCGCACCCACAGCCACGTGTGCCCAGGCAAATGCATTTCTCTCTCCTGCAGAAACTAAACTTCAGATCTCGTGGGCTGATTTTCTTAATCCAAAAGCAAAGGTCAAACAGAAAGTACATGGCTTTGGTTTATTTATGGAGAACCTTAGCTATTAGACTTTCCAAAAGCATCAGCGAATTCTGCACATCCACGTTTAAACCCGTCAGAAAGGTGTTGTGCCCTGCCCTTCCAAAAGCCCCCCTGTTCAGGTGCTGGGCTGGCAGTGTCAGGAGCCAGGAGTCTGGCACAGCACCAGCCAGCCTGGCACAGCTCACAGCAGGGCCATGTCCGCCAGGAGAGGGGACACGGTGAACTCAGACACAGCGCATCCTCTGAGGATGTCAGCTCACTTGAATTATTTACTTATTTCTGATTACATTACTGAAAAGGAGAGTGAGAAAAAAACCCTCCCAAGTCGCCTGAAGAGGAAATGAATAGGGAAACTTTGACATTTCTCATCTCTCCAAAAAGCCCCTAGGTGAGCATGGCCACCACAGCTGCCACCTCCCTGCCTGCCCCGCCGCCATCCCGAGGCCTTGCAGCGCCTCAATCCCGATACCAACAAGGAAGTACAGGCACTTAACCACACAGCCAGTTTCTTTTCTAAGCCTTCGGGTTGCCTCAGAAGTTTTTTAAACAAGACGCTTTCCTGTTTTTGAAACCTGTGCATCCGTATGGTTTGCAGGTTACTCAAATAACCTTATCACTTGGAGCAACGCTGGCATGAATTTCAAAACTGCTTACTGCGGTGCTCCCCTCCCCTTTCCACACATATCTATTTACTCATAGGGAGCCTTATTTACAGTATCTTCCTGCCAACTGCTGACACAGAAGAAAAAAAAGCCCTGGGTTACACATTAAGCTTTATCGTTGAAGTATTCATGCCAGACGGTGTCCAAACAGAGTTAACTGACTGACCTTAGCTCAGGGTAAGCCACACAAGGGGGAAATTTCTATCGCAATCTGCTTGCACGGGCAGAGCTCGTTTCGCACCACCAGCTTTTTCATCTCCTCCCCCCCTTCATCTGGGCTGAAAAGGCTTTTCAAAGAAAACATGGTTTTGTTTTCAGAAAGCCAAGTAGAGCTGGTTCCTTGTAAGTTCATTAAAGGAGGAATTACCAGAAGGAGACATTTTCAGGTAAACGTTAAGGCATGGAGAGGGCTGCCTGTACAACAAATCCTGATCTAAAATCCACACAGCCGTCAAGTCAAATCCAATTCTTCTGTCAAAAACGGGAAAACGAAGAGGACTGCCATGCAAGAATATGCCGTCCAGAGGGTCTGGAAAACCCAGAAATCAGCTTCACTACGCCTGTTTTGCACAGCAGCTTTGGAAAGATCTGCCAAACGTAACAGTTTCATTTGACAGTCATCTTTTGGCTTAACTTCTGAGCTGGCTGGTGGCCATCTCTCATTGCACAATAAATGCCTGCAAAATTAATCATAAACTCTCTGCCTGGAACTCCCAGTGCTGCTCTCCTGAAGGGTACCTGCAGCCTGCTCCAAAACCCTGCCGGTACCTCAAACCCTGGGTTCATTAATGGCCCAGCTGGCGAGGGAGGACAGACCATCACAAAAACAACCCATGAACTTTATTCTTCCACTCCCACTTCTGCAATCTGCTGGCCGAGCCATTTACCTCTGTGTACACTTCATGACAGCCACACCACAGCCAAGCACAAAGGCACTTATCTCAACCTCACACTTCACATCCTTTCTTCTCACAGCTAACACTTGGCTGGTGAAGAAAGTTGTGTGACCTGTCCTGGGGGAAAGGAGAACCAAGAGCTGCTCTCAGATTAACCTGTCCTGATCCTCTCTCTCCAGTAAATTCACTATCACCAATTCGGCAGGGGTGCAGTAAGGTGCCCTTGCTGCAACACTGTCTGCATGTGTTGGTTTTGTCAGCAGGGACTCAGGGGACAGGGTGGGTTTGTTGTTTGTGAGAAGTGCTGCCTGGCCAGCCCTGCCACAGCAGTGTGGGCATGGGGCATGGGTGGGACATCACTGCCCCCTGGATAAACCACACCCCACTTCACTGCTCCCACGTCCCCCTCTGTAAAATGACTTTCTGCTGCCGAGCAAGCTGCTCTGCCCTGAGGAGGGAAAACCTCAGCTCCCCATTTCCTATTCTCAGCATGTAGTGCTAGCACTTGGGAGATGCCTTTCCCCACAGTCCCTGTCCCAGCACAGGGGCACAGCCCTTGCTCTGACAACCTCGTTAATGGCTTTGCACCTCGTTTACAACAGAGGTCTCTCCTCCGTGTTCTCACCAGAGCGCCCAGGCTCAGGCAGCCCCCAGAACCTCTGAGCACACCTGGCTCTCGCCCAGATTGCACCGGGCAGCTGCTGGCACACTCCCAACCCCGGCCTTTCCAGCAAGGATGCGGCCATCGAATCCAGGGTGCCATCTCTTTTCCCTGCAATTCTAATTAAATTGCTCATTTAAAAAAAAATAAGTGAATTGCATTCCTGCTATGTTAATTAGTTCCTCCTATGCAGTGCTCTTCTTCCAATAGACTAAATTGAATTTAGCATACAAACACACCGGGAAAATAACAACAACAACAAAAAAAANAAAAAAACCAAAAAACCAAGCAGGATTTAAACGGCTCCAGAAGGGACCAAGAATGTATTTCCTAACATGTCTAATAACAAAACATAAAGGTATAAAACAAATGTGATTAAAACTAGAGAAGCAAGCAGCACACATTTTATTGCTATGTTTTCACTTTTTATTTCTTTTTAACAAGGATAAAAAATAACTTGTGCAACCTCCGCCAGGAAGTGAGTGGATCTTTGAACTCTGCCATCTGGCTAGTGGAATCTGTATTTTTGTTGCCTCGGGTTACAGGTTAATCCTGCCAGTTTTTATTATTTGTAGAAGTAGTTGGCCTCTTGGAAGCTTTTATGGTCTCTGTCACAGAGAAGATTGCTGCTGAGCAAAATACACACACAAAATACCGGGGTCAGGGTGGTGAGGACATTGAGCAGGGAGGAAAAGAGAGAGGGGGGGAAAAAAAAGGTAGTTCTGGCTAATCTAAAATTATCCTTTTTATTACAAGAGAAGACGTTGCAACATGTGCTGGCGAATTTGCCTCACACTGCAAGTCAGCGCAGACAGGAAGGCTGAGCCTCCCTGCTCATGGTGGAAGTCAAGCCCGAGCATGCCCAGCAGCTGGGGAGACCCATGTGATGACAACAGCATCCAGCTCCATCTGGTGATGTGCTCCCAGCCCCCCCGGGCACTTTTCCATCTAGTCTTGCAAGCAGCTGGATCAATTTACTCTAGCCTACGGTGCACTGCACAGGCACAGACTGAAATTATTACTCATGGAAATCCCCTCTGTCTCAGTGCTTTGAACAAGGAATCAGGTAGCTTTCAACCTCCTGACAATTAATAGCCTTTGGTCGAGGGAGAACAGTGCAAAAAACGCTGGAAGGGATGGGTTTCAAAACAGCTTGCTTAGTTTCTAGTAAATTAAAGGGAGTGGGCGGTTGAGGTACACAGTAATATTATCCAGCCCAGTGTGGTCTTCACTGACGTCAGCAGGACATTTTTTCCCCTTCTCTTTCCCTCCATCTGCCTGCCTCCCGAAAAGAGACACATGGAGGCTAACGTGTGCGACAGAAGCATGGCTCATACACCCGGAGAACCTCCAGCTTTCCATCAACAAAACCAGAGTGCAGATGCTACTATATTGCAAATGAGCAGCACCAAAATATATGCAAGTCATTTCAGAGGAGGAAAAAAGCTGTTGGAAACAGAAATCATGAGGACTTGCAGTATGTATTTCTCTTCGTGTTGCATGATTAACTGTTCTGACTAAGACAACGCTCTTCCTGTGGCTAAGAACACATCCTCATCTCAGATTTTGCTTGAAATAGTGCATTTGACCGTGACCCCTCCCCTCAACTGCTGTGCCCATCCCAGCAGGGCTCTGTGGTGTTTGCAACTGTGTTTTCTCAGTCTCACTGAACACATCATTTTCTCTGAGGCCCCTGTATTGTAGGCTGGAGGCATTATACAATAGCTGCCAGCTTTGCATTGAAAATATGCCAATACGTTCAGCAGAAAAATTCCACTATGCTTTCAACAAACCTTTCAAAACGTGATTTCTGTGTACCATCATGCACTTGCAGCCTTTTGATGCATTGCTATTTGCATATGGAATAAAAGGTGGTTGGACAGCAAATAAAAAGATGTGCAACACTGAGATGCTGCAGGTAGGCAAAATGGACCTACCCTAGGCTCGGAGACATCACCTTCCAGGTGAAACATAACACTGCAGTTCCCACATTTACTCTGTCAAAAACATGAAACACAGAAAGTGTCCAGGCCAGAATTTTTTTAGGGTTGCAAAAGACAAAGGGGACTTTTTATAACAAAAATGTGTACCGAAGCTGCTGTGCCAGGTTCTGACTCAACACATGCATACTGCTCAAAGTGGAAGATTTTTCCAGTAATTGAGTGGACTGAATGAGCTCATCATGACCCACTGAGCAAGTTTTCTTAGTATTCGTTTTGAGCAAGAGAACAGCTTTGATCAGTGTTTGCACTCATTTGACTTTTCCCCTGTTCCCAAACTTTTGTTCCTTTCATGAAACACCCGTTCCATTTGGCTCCTCTTGGTGAAAGAAGCAATTTTTTCCTAAGTGTGGCCACGGGACTTAAGTAAATATCACTGAAGCATTAAAAATCCAATGCATTAATGAAATGATACTGCAGGCATTGTCGAGTTACAGGATGACCAGAGCAGAAGGAGAAGAGTACTGTCCAGGAAAGCCAAAAGACACGGTCATTCCTCAGAACACTGCAGAGACAGACAGTGCATCCTTATGCAGGAGGCTGAGGGGGACGTGTGAAAGTGGAAGACCATGAATCACTGCAAAGAAATTATGTGGTCACCAAGCAGCAAATTCTTCTTGTCCATCCAATCCTGATCTCCTGATTTCGTGATGGCAAATTGATGGCATTCTGCCTGCTGCTCTGAAGCGCATTTTTGCTGCGTGTTGTTAAGGTATGAAACCTTACATGGTGTGAAGGTTGAGGTAAAGGTCTTGAACCAAGTTATTTTTGGCCGGAGTCACTACAATTCCCTCAGGGCCACAGCTATAGCCTGGGCTTTGCTGCAAGCACCACACGTCCTTGTGTGCCTGCCTTCAGAGAACAAGTCACAGATTTTTACAAGGAAGTATTGCTCGTTTGCCTTTTCTGCAAGTTGCCTGCCGAGATCCCTTTGACGACAGTGTCTTTCAGGATTCGTTTGCGACTTTCATTAGGGCATTTTGGAGAAAAAAAATTAAAGGAATTAATAGCTATCCGTAATTACAACTCAGCGAGGCAGTGCCTATGGGTTAATGGAGCTCATATCTCCAAGTTGCCACTCCTGAGTTTTAGCCACCAACCTCTGCTCCCTTCTTCCTGCAAATGGAAAGTCCCTATTGCTTCACACAGTAGGCAAAGAGAATTACCCTCTGGACTTTGAAAGAAAAGGAACTTTGGTGAATACGTAACTCGGCTAAGCAGCACTTTTCATTTAAGAGAAAACACTCTTCCATTTTCACACCCAACAGGTGAAGCCCAGGTGGTAGCCTGCTTTTTTCCAAGTTCTCACCAAAGAGTAGGCACAGCACCCCAGAGCCCTGCCCACACAGCTTCAGGCTCTCTGACTGAGCATTTTAACAACTCAGCTGTGGCCCCAACAGCCTGCAGCACAATGTAGCCATGGCAGATGAGGTTGAAAGGAAATCCACAGGTTTCTCCAGTTCTCTTTTTCAGCCATTTTTGGAGATGTGGTCGAGTCCAGGCCACACTGATCTGCACAGCTATCTTCAGATAGCCTTTGGCCACCCTGCCACATGAGAGCAGAACTTGAGCCCAGGTTTTAAGTTCCAAGCAGGGTAGCCCTGATGGTGAGAAACACAGCCCAGCTTGCTCAGCTTGGACTGAGGCTGTCAATGTACACTGGTTCTGTAGCACAGAATCGATGGCAGCTGCCAACTCGTGTCACCCTGGCCACCAAACAGCCATGGGCTGGTCATGGGTCTGAGCCACTCACGCAGGCAAGGCTGAAGGTGGTGGACCTGAAGGTGCACTTGCCTGAAGGTGGAAACAAGACCACCAAGCAGAGCAATGCCCCATCACCCCTAGACAAATGCAAGCAAAAATGTTAATCATCCCATGAGATAGGCCCCTGGAAAATATCTTATGTGTTTGCTTCTCACTGGCCCTGGTAAAAAGCATGCAAAGAAAGAGGGCTGCACATCTCAGCTGGCAGGCAAAGAGTCCTTTACAGGGAAGCCCCTGAAGTATTATTACCACCATTCTCCTTCTTTACAAAACCTTCAGAAATCTTTCCAAGATGGTATTTTGGTGACCAGACAAAGGTCAGAGTCCCTGCTATGATAAATCAGGCCTGATTCGGAGGCAGGTTCAGCTGACAGAGTCATCTGACCAGTGCAGCTGTGCACAAACCCTGAACCAGTTCCCTTCTTGTGTCTCTGTCAGGCTGGGCATGAAGCTCAGACATCTGCTAGTTCCTGAATTACAGCGTGCACGCAATAACGGACGTGCCCTGCTCGGGGAAGCTTGTGTTTATTATTTTCCAAGCTTTGCATCAACTACACACACAACCAGACCGCAGCGTCCGGTCACCAAATCTGCTGTGTGCAGCTGCGTTGGCTGCTAAAATGAATGGTGACTTCGTAAGGCTGTGGCTTCCCTAGGAAAAAAAGAAAAAAACAAAACTAAAGGAAAAAATTTGCATTTCCCCTTTTCTGTCTTGCCAAATCCTTCCCTTCAAGAAACTGCACAAAGTCCTGCTAAGTATCATCGCACTTGTAAGGAGGGCAGCAGGCCCAGCCGTATCACCCACAGCTTCGCTCATGTCCAGCAGAAACGCTTGGGGATGGTTCACAGCCACCCCGTGGGGGCCAGCACATCCAAGTATTCCCTGGGGTTTGGGGGGACTGATGTCGACCCTGAGCCAGCACAAGGACAAGTGCCTCCACACGACTCCCCACAGCACGTCCCGGGTGCCCTGCGGAGCACCGGCACAATCGGCTCCTGTATCACCCCAGCCTAGGCCCCAGCACATCCCCTGCCCCGCTCCCACTCTGTGCCTGCTCTCTGAGGTGCTGGTTGTGCTCCCCCATGAGAAAATGCTGCCCCATGGAGTGGCCCTGAATGATTCCCTGCACCGCTGCCTGCCCCAGCAGGAAACTGCGGCTGCCAGGCCCCCGGCGACCAGTGCAGAATTCTGGGGCGCTCCTCCAGACCCATACTGGGGTGGGCAGCAGCTGGGGTCCCCCCACAGCCGGCACCAGTGTTCAGGGTGAGCTCCCAGCCCACAGCTGCTGTCCCACAAATGAGGCCGAAATCCCCTTCCGCCATTCCCTTGCCAGCAGCACTGCGCTGCACTGCTTTGACCTTTTCAGGGAAATCTGCCTGGACGTTTTGGCTCTGCCCCCCTGGCAGCCGCATCAGAGGGGGAGCTGAGCCCACTGTAAAGGTCAGAGAGGCACAGCCTGCCCCTCAGGGGGGTGCTGGGCCTGCCAACTCAGCTGTTGTCTTCCCATGACTACGGCTGCCATCGCTGCTTGGAAAGGCTACGAGTGCGATCCTCTTACTACAGTCTGGAAATCGTAAGGCCATGGTCTCAGAAACAGGAGAGGCAGGGTGCTCTGCTGGCTCCTTGCCAGGGAAAACTGAGAAGGGTCCTCGCAAGAAGTTGCTTTTAGGGTCGATCACTTCTCAGAGCTACTTAGTCCTGCACTCAAAGAGCCAAGCCTTGTGCTTCACACAAGGCATTTGTGTCTGCTTGAAAAAATCAGTAAAAAGCCCCTGAGACAGAGATATTTTAGACACAGCAAAAAAACCCCAAAGCTTCAAGCCTGTGAGCATCTCTCCCAACCATACACAAATCACTTCCATATTTTACAAGTTTTGAAGAGTGTGTGTATGCACTTTGTAAATCAGCAAGCCTGACCCTGAAGCCATCCAAAACTCATGATCAAAAACTTCTGAGTATTTGAGGTGTAGGTGACATCATTCTCCAAAGGGTTCCTTCATCTAAGTAAAAAAAAAAAAAATGTAGGAATTTTTGAAGCAGAACAACAGAAGCTCTGAAAACTTGCTTTCTGTGCCAGGAAACACGATGCATAACAGGGACACACACAGTCCCATCGGTACAAGTGAGAAGCAAACGGCCCCTATTTTCTGTACTTATGGGACTAAAATGACCTCCAGACAAAATCCCACCACCTGTGACATTTGAGTGTGCAGAAAGAAAAATCTGTCCTGTGGCCTCTGTGCCTCCTGCATCTCTGCATCCAGTCTGAGGAGCACAGGTAGGGCATGGGGACATGGCTGAGGGGTGCTGTCACCCACGTGCTTCTGTAGTGCCCCTGGGTCTTTCAATGCACTGTGGCTTTCTGCCAACACTGCTGAACTGCCACAGTTCACACACTGGTGTGCTTGGTACCAGTTTCAGGGCAGTGTAAAATCCCAGCAGGCTGGGCTGTGGGCACTGCCAAGAGAGCTCAGGTTTGCTCCCTTACCTCAGCACCAGTCCCAAGGGCTGTGACTGCAAGACCAAGTCATGCAGTCCAATAGGGGCATATCTGTAGGGCAAAGCAGTCAGGACCAAGGATGTAAGATCCATGTAGCACACTTTTAGGAGGAGTTGCATCAGACTAGCTGCAGTCTGGTTCTATGAACTCAGCTGGGAAGCTCCCAGAAAGCAGTTTCCAGTTTAGTTTATTCCACCAGAAACCCAGCCTATGTATTGCAAGGTCACCCCGCGAGGTGGAAAGCTGTGTGGGAGCAACCAAAGGGCATCCCCCACCTGAACTGAGCCAGTAATGCAGGCACTTCCAGCTCAGCCCTCTGCCCTGGGCACAGAAATGGAAGAGTCACAGTGTCACTGCTCACCAGATGCTAAGTGACTTGTATGAGCAACCTAGGTGGATCCAGGCAACCAGGCCCAAGCACAGAGGACACTGGCTGAGAAGGGGAAGGAGAGGAGATATGTTCAGGAAAACAATGCTGCAGAGGAGGATGGATGCAGTTACAGCCCCTGCCTGTGTACACTGGGATCCAGTGGCACAGGACAAGGTTTTCTGGGCCGTCCCATCTGATCCCCATTTCCAGCCCCAGCCCACACTGTACTCCCGCAGGCTGTGGTGAGAGAGGAGGGAGGTGCTCCTCAATGCACAACGCACGAGTGAGGGCCTGGAGATGGGGGTGGAGGCAGTGGGGCAGGGGCATCCAGCTCAGCCCAGCCTCCTGCAGGAAAAGGCAGTTGGGCAGGCTGGCCTGCAGCCCAGGCACTCCAGAAAGGATACGAAACCTCATCATTGTGAAAGCAGAGGTGACCGTTCATGCTAAGGCAAGGGGCTCCAGGGTGATTTCACTGCTGGCATGAGGTGCAGCCTGCTGTGTGCCACCACTCTGCAGCTCCTCAGAGCTCCCCTCCAGCACAGCAGCCACAGTGAGCCTCCAGGAGTGTTGTCCCCCATCCACCAGCCAGGGCAGCTCACAGTGTGGCCAAGGACAACTCTCCTGCTTTGAGATACCTGCAGGACTTTTCATATCTTTGTCTTTAGAGGGAAGAACAAACACAGGAAGATAAAGACAAACATTTGTGACCAAAAAAAAAAGGTGTAAAATCATGAAGGTGCCAGGTAGCACTAATTTGGAGTTCCATGGAAAAGCAGGGCCATCTCAAACAGCCAGATGCCCATGAAATGTTATTTCTGGACACCGCTTCAGAACTGACTTGGAGGGAAGTGTGACATTTACTGAGTCACCTCCACCACTTCCTGCAGCACCTGGAGCTTACTTCAAGGGCTCTCATTTAGATACTGAGAATTGCTCACTGTTCAGGCTGAAAATAACACCGTTTACTTTCATTTTTTCTTCTGAAAAGCTCTGCTGAAATCATGATGTGTAATGCAACAGCCTCCAGTGCAGCCCCATGTGCAGTTCACACAACCCGATGAAAGAGCAACTTAAAAGTTGTCAGTCACCCAATACTTCTCCCAGAAGGCAATCAGCAACACATAGCTGCTTTCTCCTTGAATCCAGTAACCGGCAACAAGACTTTCTTTTTCCAAGCCACCCAAACCATGTTGTATCCTGAACACTGATGGAGGTTTTTGCCACTTCCTCTGACTGCACCAGTAAGCTGTGGCCTCCTCAGCCTCAAACATGGGCTGCAGTGGCCGCACCAGGAACTGAAATAATTTTGAAGGACAGCTCTGAATCTCTGCCTCTATGAAGAGTCATTCAGGGCTCCAGTGTCCCTGCTTGTTCCTGTTAGAGCCCTCCAGGGCTCAGGATGCACAACCTCAAAGTGCAAGCAATTTCAGAGAAAAGGAATTGAAAAGAAAAGCTAAATCTAATTTTAAAAAACCAAACCACAAAACCAACAACCAAACACAGACAAATATTTCTTTAGTTTCATATCTAAATTATTTTTACATGTGTCTTCTGTTTTTAAGTACTTCCCTTGCTGGGGATCTAAAAATCTGATTAATTATTGTGTATAGACATTAAGCTTCCCTGTTTTGATATACAGTTTTTTAATAAGGAAAAGACAGGTTTTCCACCTTGGTATTACAGCATTTACACAATATTTCGCATCCAATCCAAAAACATTTGTGGTGTTTCTTTCAAAAGTTGAAACTGGATAAAGAACATTTTGTCCTTATGAAGACAAAACCTTTAATGAAAGGCCATTACAATCACAGAGGATCAGCCACCTAAACCCAAGTGTCTTTGCTGGCAGCGCATCCATTAAAACAACTACTCGAACAGGGTATGACATGTGAATGTTTAGTCTGTGGAAAAAAAAAGAAAAAAGCAAAAGAAGTATCAAATGTAGAAATGTAGAAATGCCAAGGGTGAAAGAGAAACTGGGGTTGTTTGCTGTTAGAAATGTCTCCTCTTGCATCACACTGGCCTGTGAGAGCCATGTGTGCAGAAGCACCATGGAAGTTCTAGGAAGGGATGAAAAATCTCCCTTTCTTGTGAAATACACTGTTTTCCCAGAGACCATTCCAGTGCAGAGCCAGACAGGAGTAAATGTGCAAAGCTGTCTCAGAAGAGCTGCAAACCCAGGCTGTTGTGCCCGTGTCAAGGCCCCCAGGACGTGCTGTACAGCAGCTCTGCAGCGTGGCAGTGCCAGGGCCAGCAAGGAGCAAACCCACCAGTGCAGACACTGTGCTGATACTCTGCTTGCTCTGTTGCTTTGGGCAGACTCTAAAGGGATAGTTCATTTATTTTCAATCTCTCCTTGGTTTCTCTAGTCTGGGATATCGACCAAAAGGCACAGAAAAATGTCATGTGGACAATAAACTGCCTATTTAAAAGAATTAAATTGCTGCATTAAGCCTCCAGGGCCTGGGAGGTTTCGTACAGGTACACAACTGGACATTCAGCTCTGAAAAATGAGGCTGGACAGACTAAAACAAAATTATGTTCTTTCCAGCTGGACATATTTTATAGCCTGTCAGTCTGCCACATAAAATGGAAGAGAGGAAAGACCAGTTGGGACGTGCACCCAAGCTGAGATCTGATCATTCCTCTTTTTTCCCTCTTTCTACTCATATACCTGGAGACTTTGAAAACTAGGTGCAGGCTGGGGCTGGTTATGAACCAAAACAAGGAGAGGGCTGTTGTGGACATCTGTGCTTGCTTTCTTGTGGGACTTGTCAGAAAAAGAGGCATGCTGCATTTTTACTGGAAGGGAAGATTAATCATCAAGGAGATGCAAACACAAGAGAAAAGAAATAGTGTCTGTTGAGACACTTCCAGCTACATGGTGCCCCTTGCCCAGCATGTTCCTGGCCTTGCAGGCAGGCTCAGCACCCGAAGGTCTCGAGGGCTCTGAAACATGTGGAGCTGCAGGGGAATGGCTGGGTGCCAGAGACAGGCACCTCCCATGCCACTGCCAAGGCAGCAAGATCCTGCACACTGCCACATTCTTCATAAAATTACAGAAAATGTTAATTTATGGCAAATCCTTCCCAATTAAAGACTGTAAAGCTTCACAGTTAATCAAGCTGATTAAATGAATTAAACTTGTTAAGAACAGTTTTATCAAAACATTTACATTTCTGCTGAGCAGAGATTCATGTGACTTTGAGCTGCAAAGTACACAGTTGCCATGAGAGAACTAAAAAGAGGATTGGGAACATTAACCATGTGAAAAATCAAGCCTACTACTGCCTCTCCTAGCATTCATTTAAACAAAGGAGCTCCCTGGTCCATTAATTTCATCACCATGTCAGGTATCTCCTACTTTCTGGAAAGAGAGGCATTGTTTACCCCCAGTGGTAGGAAACATACGGGTCCAAAGGTGGGGAATTCATCCCCACCTTTAAGGAACATCTCCAAGCTAAAGTGCTGCAAGAGGTCCTGGGAGAGCAGCACCCCTCACCCTACCCATGGCACTTGTCCAGGGAAAACGATGGCCTCATCTCCTGGGTCCAAGAGCACCTATAAAGAAACACGTCCATGAGAGTACACAACACACACGTGTGCACAGCTGTCTGAAAGATTAAAGTAACTCAGCAGGGGATTTTTCCTTATATATGTCTGCTCAGCTTCAGCCCCCACAGACATGGGTCCAATAAAGGCCTTAGATGCCGAACTTTTTAATTCAGACGCTCATCTTCAGTGTCACCCAGCCGTGGAGAGGTGTACTGCTGAGAGGAACAGGACATTCCTCCAGCATCCTACGTTCTTCAGAAGAGAGCAGAGCAGAACATGTTGCTGGTGACATCCCATTTACCTGTGCCACACCAGGACCCACCAGCCACACGTCCTCCCAGAGCCTCACTTGATGGGGCTGAGCTGGGAGCAGATCTGTAATGGCTGGACACAGGCTGAGCTGGCATTGAGGGTTTTCTCTGAGCTTATGCAGAGAGAGGGGCACCCTCTCACAACACTCCACACCTCTTTTAGGATAAGTAACATGTAGGGTTTGCTGTCTATCTGCTCACTGTGCAGCAAGTCATGATGATAGCACTTACACTAAATGCCTCACTCCTGCACAGCTCAAGTACAACAAACCATGGCCAGGAACAGGGTATTTAACCACACAGCAGCAGGCATGCCTGTCATGAATGGATAGCCCATGTGCATGCAGAAGGCAGGTTAGTGTGGGCTTCAGATCCTTCTCAAATATTTAGCCCACCTCACTGATGGGTTTCTTTGCTGCTGCAGCATGCACTGCTCTCCACGGCAGGTAGTTTGAATGTAGTACTGTGTGTCTGCCCAGCACTGCATCCACAATAGTGTCCTGCCAACTGAGGATTTAAACAGTGAGAGTGCACAATTCCAGCTAAGAAGGCAGTGAAGTGGGAACAAGCATGTTTAGAAGATCTGCAGGTTCAGCATTTTGCAGTGAGTTCTGCTAAGGCAAAGACAAACTTGGCATTGGTGCTCCATCTTCTGTGCCATATGCTTTATTCATCTGAGAGTTGTTTTTCCTGCAGGGGAGGGTGGATTGGCAGGTATGGAAAGAAATTCATTTAAATTACTTTGGTTGATTCTTTGTGCTGGCCACCATCTCCATTTTGGTTTTTATTTCTCATGCCCAGAACAATCCTGAAACAAAGACATCCTCTCCTAGAGCACAATTAATACTCTCAAAAGGAGTGCCTGAAAGGCCACACTCCTTGGATGAGCCTCTAAAGGTTACGAGTTGTGGCTCAAGTATTTATAAAGAGTGGTAGAAACCAAGAGACTGATAATAAAAGTAACACATGTTAAGAAACCAGATATACTTACATGCCATGCAACAACCTGGGTATTGGCAAAGGTACCATCTGCTTACGTGCAAGCCACTTGCCTGGTTTTGCAACAACAGGTTTCTCAGATGATGCTTGAACTGAGCTACCTATTCCATTTTGCACTTCTTGTCAGATAAATGGCAGCCTTTTTAATGCAAAGACAGACGTTTGATTATTTTAGGTTCAGGGATTCTGGCCAATTCCTTCCCAAAAGTGGCTGGGGTTGAATAGCCAAAGAAAATTTATGCATTTAAACTTAATGATGCTTAAACACTGCAAGTAACAACATAGAAATGGACAGAAGCCTGAGGGGTAGCAGAAATCTCTAAGAAAAGGAGTTTTCTGTTCAGAGAAACTGCCAGCAGCTCCTGATAGTAGCCATTACAAATGTATTTCCATGTTCTACCCTTTTAAAGTATATATTATTTTCAGTTAAAAAGGAGTCTGCATTCATTCTTGAAGTCCTGTGATGTTTCTGCACCCAGTGGTTCCCAGGTCTGTCCATAGGCTGTAGCAAGTTTTTGTTTATCCATATAAGACAAAGCTTTGAAGGGTTCAGACCACAAATGCAGAAATCAAATAACTCATGAGCCACAGGCAAACAGGGTGGGACATTTGGCTCCCACGGCTTTGGAGAAGCTTCCCATTCACTTACAGTTTAATGCAATGATACTGGGTAGCTACACAGAAAAAGCCCTTTGCCTCTGCCCTTCCTTGATTATGAGGTTGGGTACAAACCCCTTCCTATTTCCACCTCTATTGCCTACAGGGAATAAATAGTCAAAAAGGTTTCTTAAGAAAGACAAAAACCACATAGATGTCCTAGTAAATGCTCTTCAGGTAGTGCATGTTTCACAGGTTGGGCTTAGGTGTCCTTTACAGATTACGTTGAAGTTGAGTCCTTTCATATTCTAATCCCCATTGAATATGAGAATGAAGCATCACCTGCACATACAAAGTGCATATACCATTCCAAAGCTTTTACGTGTCCAAACAATCACCTCTTAAAACCTCTGCCTAAGTTTCAGCAGAATGCATTAGGGCTGAATAATCAAGGGCTGGACTTCTGCAGAAGAGCCTTGCTCACCATTTTAACACCCCTCCCTTTCCATATATCCAAACTGTCTGCCTGCCCAGACCCCAGGGAGTGCCCAGGGCGACTGTGAACAGAGAGGAATAATTTCCCAAGCTGGAGACTTATGAACCTGTAAAGCATTTCTTCCTCTTTCTCATTTTGGATCTAGTAATGAGAAGGAGTGTGTGAGGTTTGGTTTCTAGTTATGATCTCACAAAAAAATGTTTCTGAAATAGGGGATTGGGAAGGAAAACAGCATCTAACAGCTCCTGCCGGGACATGGGCAGTGCAAGGAAACATTTGGAAAAATAATCCATTAGCAGTTGCTGAAAAGGGCTTAACAAATGGAAAAGAGGGAGTATCAAACCAAATGCTGGTTTATAAAATAAGAGGGCCTCATTTGGACCTGCAGAGAGGTGAAGAACATTGTGTCATTGAGCAGAAGGGAGATGACTTTTCTCTGCAGTGTACTTCTGGGTCTGAGCCATCCTCTAAACAGAGAAAGCAACTGCAGGCACTCGTGTGTCAAAGAGATGTTGGCATATTGGAAAGAATTCAACAATGAACAACAATCAAATGACTAAAGGGAAGATTAAATAACTAAATAGTACAGTTTGAATAAGTAAATCCCTAAGAGGAAGATAAAATCATTTGAAGGTGTCAACATCAAGGAGAGAGTGCTGTTTACAGAACTCTAGATGAAGTGTAACAAGAAAGGAAAATACCTCTTCCTGCAGAAAGGGAAAATGCAGACTGGAAGTTTGAGCTGCTAACCCCCTGCCAGTGACCTTTGCAGCCCTCTCAACCCCCTACCAAAACCTCAGTTGGTGCAGAGGTTGCTAAGTGAGTCCCCAGGACCACTCACAGCCACGATGGCAACACCCTTCTGCAAAGCAACCTGCCACACGTGCTGTGTGTGCTGCACACCAGCAGGGTCCTGTCCCCCTGTGCCTGCACCTCCCGCATGGAAAGAGAAATCCAAAGTGTTTCTCTTCACACTTTCCTATCACTAAAATACCATTTCTCCCCAGCATTTGATTCAACAGCAAAGCACGAAGCACCCAGTAGGTCTGCAAACAGCAAGTCCACCCCTGGAGCCTGCAAATGCCACATTACAAGCACAGGTCAGTACTTGCCTGTAGCAATTGGATAACCGGATGCATAGCAGCAGGATTTCACACACACCCCTACATGTTTTCTGGTGGGGCCATCCACAGAGCCAGTTTCTAATTTCCCCCTGTGAGCTCTGTCTGGAGATAAAGTTGCTTAACTCTTCCCATTAGTGATGGCTTGCTCGAGCTCAAATACACCATGCTGGATGTCTGCCTCAGGCAGACTCTTCTTGTAATTTTTAGCTAAAATAATTCAACTGTCTCCTAGAATAAGATTAGAAAGATATATGTTAGCTTGCTCTGTTCAAATCAAGAGATCAAGTGTGTCTGTCTTCAGAGGCTGGTATTGATACTCAGCCAGGGGAGGGGGATGTGCCTTCGCAAGGGTCCTCAGTTTCCCCACCTGTGGTCAAGTTACAAGTTGTACAAAGCCTCACTCTGCATGTGCCTCGTGGGGAGTTGAGTTTGGTAGGTAATTTATCTGAGGACCCCATCTGTTTTGGTCTTGCTGCAGGCCAGGGACACAGGTGCTGCCTACCATCACCAAGGCCAAGGGCTGCCGTCTGCTGTGGCCTTGAAGGTGAAGCAGGGATCCTCTCATCCTGCACAGCTGCAATTAGGCAGGACAAGGACCCTTCCCCACACAACCTCAACTCCCCTGAGAACTACCTGCCCTGGGCATTAAAAGATACAGCGCTGCTGATAGGATAAAAAAAAAAAATTACATATGCATTTTAATCCTGTAGCTAAAAGCAACACTATCATGGCGCCTGTGCAGATGGGCCTCAGATGGCAAGGGTTACATCAGTCATTTCTAACTGCCGAGTGCTTCACCCTACAAGCTTCCCCTACTTTCAGTCTGTGTTGGGTTTGTGTCATTTCCTTGATTTACACATGGCAAACTGAAACAAAAATGCAGGAATCCCATCATGTGACATCACACTGGCTACTGCATGACTCACCGGCAGGACTTGCTCTTACTCTCAGATGTTAATTCCATCATGCTTGAAAAGCAGAATAACTGGGAATACTGATAGCCCAACAGCCTCTGCTGAGGGAGCAGGCAGAAATGACTCACAGCCTGTGCCATCAGCTTCCCCACGTATTTGCTGACAACAGACAATTACTGCACAGCAGAAATCCCTGGGTTTGCTGAACCCCACATCTTGTGAGGATACTCCCAAATCTGACTTCTTCTGCTCATCCTGGCCCTTTCAGCCTGTCTTCTGCCTTGGTCCTGCTCCCATATCCACATCTGACATCAGTTCCCCTCTCCAGGCGGGGGCCCTCAGCCCTTGCACTGCAGTGGGGCTCCCTCCCTCCTTCCCTCCCTCCCTCAGCCAGGTCCTAGCCCTAGTCAACATCAGCCTTCCTGCACATTCATCTCAGTATCAGCAAAGGAGCACATCTGGGAGCTCCTCCAGGCTCTGGTCCACAGCACTGCAGCGACCCTGTCAGCACAGAAAAATAATGTCAAAGAGCTGCTGCTCAGCACCTGCAGCAGGAGGCTGCAGTGTGCCTGCCATATCATCATCTGATTTAGCCGCCAGACTTGAACAAGTTTCCACTGAGCAAGTGTCTTCAGAGAATTCAGATTCTAACTCTTAAGAAGTTTCTGTTGAGTGGCTGAGATCTGAGGCCCTTTTTTCCCTATGGTTTCTTAGTTCAATTTACTTTTTTTTTTTCCCCATGAAAAACAACCAAAGGTGCATTCCTGATATCTGCCAAATTTCAAGCCTCTCCTTTAGAGGCAGAAAGTGCTAGGGTTCATCAACAGATCACTTTAAGAATATGTTTGAATATAAAGGGAAAAAAATTGTTTTTCTCATCTCTTTCTTGTAAGCAAGCAAAACCATTTTTTGGTGAAGCTTCCCAGATGCATTCAGCCTGAGACAGATACCCAGAATAGCTAAGTGGTAGATAGATAGTTTTCAGGGGTTTACAAGCAACTGAATACTTGGTCTTATAAGAAACATTAGACAGTCTTAAAAACAGACACAGTCTGTATCAAAGTCATCAAGTGCATGTAATTTAAACTGATCTTCTGCTGAGTCAGGAGTAGAGATTAACAGAAAATGTGTGAATTTGATGGTAAATTCCCCAAATTTGTAACTGCTTTTGTACTTTCTAAGAAGACCAAGAGAAGACTTGTTTCCTTCAGAAGTGCCTGTGCTCTGCCACAAGCTGCCGAGGCACAGACTGTTTGGGGTCTAAATGATCTTGATGAGTGGTTCTCCCCAGGACCTCCACTGGCTCTCCAGGAGCTCACTCTGGGACCTGGACCTGTATCTTCCCACTTTCCCAGCACTCCCAGACCTCCAGGGAAGGCTACTCATTCTAGGGGGTCACCACAGGCATGCCTAGCAGATGTTGCATTGCTCAGTGCTCAACTGGGAGCTAGGCACAGAGAGCTGCTGAGCTGGGTAGGGGAGCAAGGGCCCCAGCTTTTCGGATTTACTGTGTATGCGTGGATTATTTAGAGCCTGGAGTAATGGGCACCCTCAGTGAAGGGTGCTGCCAAACAGAGGGAAAGCTGTGGGTTGTTATTTTGGATCAGGCCAGGAAGGTCACATCACTTTGCAATGATGTTATGGCATGAACTAACAGAGCTGAGCCTCAGCCCATCTCCGGGTCTGTCACTGCTGAGCATTTCTGTCTCTACATCACACACACACACACACACACAAAAGCTCTCCCTGCACAGGACCATCCCACCAATACCCACCATGGCACCATACCCTACACCAGGAAGCATCTGTGCAGAATGTGCAATCCTCTGCCACCTCAAAGCACAGGCAAAGCCCATTCCCCATTTGTTTATGCAGACATGAGTAGGAGGCAGGTAGCAGGTCTGCAGACAGATGGGCTCAGGCTGTCCTTCCTTCCACTTGCCTCCCACCTTTTCCCAAGAATGCCCACTGCATGCTTGCACCTGCAGTGGAGCCACAGCACTTGCTGGAACACCTCTCCCCCTGCTTCAGGGATGGTTTCCCCTGTGACTGACAAGCTGGTGCTGGTGTTTCTCAGTGCTGCTCTTCAAGCCCCTCTTTCATAGCTACACCATGATTCCTGATTCTTGCAACTGGGAACCTGCTTATTTATTTATCCTTGCTGACAGAAACAGAAAGGAGTGGAGGTGGAGTGCAGGGGGCAAGAGAGAAGTGTGTTTTCATTTCTGTGCTTTTGATTTTGTCTGAGCAATACAGAAAAGCTGCCCTTACACCGATGGTGTGGCCATTGTTGGGGCAGCAAGGGCGTGAACAAGGGCCTGTGAGCCCTGCAGAGCTGCGTGAGCTGTAGTGGCATCACTCCATAAAGGGAACCCATGCACAAGTTTTCATGTGAATCATGAAAACCCAAGCCTCCTCACTCTTCTCCACGCTCCTGTCCCTCGTCCTGTTTTCTCTATAATTCCATTTTCATCTCTCTCCCTTCTTTCCACCCCCATTTTACAGATATTGCTCCTTTGGCAAAGAACATCCCTGTGCTGAGATGATGAGTTTATAAGGCAGAGGGCTGCAATAAATGCCTCGTGAAGCCCAGCCAGCAGCCCCTGGCCCCCTTCTTCCCCTCCTCAAAGTTCACACGGTTTAGTATGCAAGCTTCCTGCTGCCTGCCCGGCCAGCTCACTATTCACAGGCAAACTGCGCTCCTCCGCTTGGCTCCCGAAGAAGAATAAGTATAAAAAGCCCTGAAAGTCTTGCTGCTGAGCCAGCAGGAAACTCAAACTGCTCTGAGCATGGGAACCAAGAGAACCGCTGTGGCCAGCACAACAGGTATTGTTTGGGAGGAAATCCCTGCAGCAGACACGACTGCCTACGCACACACAGATATATATGTATATGTTTAGTGAGGGTTTGGCAAAAGGGAGGTTTGGGGAAGTGCATGAGGAGAGAAGAATAGATTAGCAGCTATATCCAAGAAAGAATAAGAGAGCTGCTCAGCCAAGAAAAACAGCTATTTCTCTAGCCAAAGAACTGACCCATTTGCCATGCATTCGAACCATGTGGGACCTCAAGGTAAAGTTAAGTGTCTGGCCTTGGTCTCTTGACCTTGGTTTTTTGACAGGTCTTTCTATGTCCTGGATTTTGTTCACATCATGAGTGAGTTTATGAGGCAAATGCCATGTTTGTCCCACTTGCTATGTTTTGATTTATGTCAGGGAGCAGTTTTTTATCTGGATTCCTTTTGAGTGAAAGGAAATGAGGAGATGGACTCCAGGAGCACAACTCCTGCACTCCAAGCTCTAATGAGCATCCAGTCCTTGGGAACCAGAACTGAGGCAGTCTGATGTAAATCCCCTGACACAGCGAGTGCTCAGCACCAAACAGCCACCTCTGTGAATCTGCTTCCCAATGCACCACACCAGCTGCTAACCATAGGCACAGTCTATCTGCAAATATGGTAAATTTAAGTGCAAAGAGACAAAGAAGAAGGAAAAACCTGAATTACATAACTTCTTTTTTTCAGTGAATAAAAAGTGAATAAAAGCTGTGGTAAATGAGCTCACAAATGTCACATTCACAGGGATCACAACAAGAAGTTTGACAAGACTATGGTGATCTAGAAGTATTTTAATTATTATGTCCTACAGTCTTTCTTGACAGAGATGTTCCAAAGAAATAAACCTGAGAGCAACAGGTCATCCCACCCAACTCAGCACTCCTTGCAATCATTTCAAGGAGAAGAAGCTGTAAAAAGCCCAAATAAGAGAATGTGTGGCCCCAAGTCTTTGGATAAACACCAAAAAGCAGTTTGGAAACCTGGCAGAAACAAGCTGATTCTCCAGAGTCTGTAACACCAGTGGAAAATGTGGCTAAGAGCTTACCTCTGCTATTAGCAGCTTTCCCATAATAGGTTTTTCCTGTGCTATCTGGGAGCTCCAGACTACTCAGGACTTCTGCAGTGCTCCAACCCCTGAAAGTCCACTGCAGAGCCATGGCTGAAGGAGGGAGATCTGAACTCTTACCTCCTGGGCTCCCAAATGAATAGTCCTCCAAAAACAAATGTATCTTAACACTCTGCTAACTGCCTTGGTGACCTTGGCATGGGCACTGAGCAGAGATGAAGGCCTGGTGAGCCAAGCAGTAGGAAAGGCAGCTGGTTGGTGCAGAGATAACCTGGGATGTTCAGAGCAGCCACATGGAGCCAAGAATGGAAAATGTGACCAGTCCTTTGTGGCTGAGGGGACAGAGTCACATGCAGGAGATTTTAGTCAGCAGTGTGAAGCTCAGAGATTCCCACCAGCACTTCTCCCTGCGACAGCCACCTGGAAGGAAACAAAGCAGTGCCCTGGGCAACAGCAGCCCCTCAGCCCCAGGAGCTGCCCAGTTTCCAGCCTGCAGGGTGGTGACGTGAAGCAGAGGCACCCATTCCTCTCCTCACCTGTCCCCACTCAAAGAGTACTTTGAGGAAAAGGAATTAAACTGCAGTACAGCATTCCTGTGCAGCAGATGGGCTGCACTGTGGATCACTCCTGCCCCAGGTAGTGTTGTATGCACACTGCACCCACAGGGACAGCTGCATGGCTTCCCCGTGCCCTTGCACAATTGTAAATGCAGTGCTGGTCATGGGGAGCAAACGAGCAGCCCAGAGCCTCCCAGGTCTCTGTGGGAAGAGCAGAGAACAGCCCGTGCCCCTGCAAGTGCAATGCTTGCTGTGTCATCCATGTCCTCCCACACGAAGCACAGGGACTGAGGGTGCAGGAAAAGATAACCCACCTGCCCAGGGCTCAGGAGCAGAGGGAGAGAGGTGAAACCCTCCCAGCAACAGGCTCTCACACACAGCCTTGGCACTACGCCTTCCTGCCAACCAGGAAAATTGGCTGCCACTACATAGAGGCCCATTCAGGCTCACAGGCCCATTCAGCACAGAGCTGGGGTGCACTGCCAGCAAGGGGACACCCATTGACAGAGTCCGTGAGCGCTGCACACACAGTCCCTGCCCGCCGGGTGGGACACCCGGCAGTGCCTTCAGGGAGAAAGGCCCTGTGTGTTTGCTGGTGTTTGCTATGGGAGTCCAAAGAGGAGAACAAAACTGTAAGGCTAGACAATACTTCTAAGTTGAAGGGGAACATTTCTTCCTGCATTAATTATTTCCCATGCTATTCCTGGCAGTGACCTTCACCAGGAAGGAAAAAAAAACAGATTTGTTTTTATATCTTTTATCCGACTTCCTATACTAAAGCCTCTGGCTAGAATGACTCACATTTATATCAGCCATCACATTATATTACACTGTATCAGTGCTGCTACCTGTCTCGTCTTCCTCAACATTAGGGTTTGTTAGCATTAAACTTGGCAATTTGCAGCTATATTTAAAGACTACCTGCCTCAGTGGCAGTGTCCATAATACCCTTGTTTAATCTCTGGAAGTAATACCATGAGGACTACATTTGAGACTTCTGGCAATCTGCCCCACATTGAAGGGAAATTTTTCTGGTTCTGTGCAGAGAAATGTTTGCCTGTTGCAGAGCAGGCGCCTCTTCTCCAACCACTTAGGATGAAATCACTTTTGTGCATCACTGGGCTGTGCACCACTTGCCCTGTTAGAGATTCCTAGCAGTGTTTCTGCTCCCGGTGTGCAACAGAGCTGCATGCTGAAACCACGGCCCTTGGGGGAATGACCCTCATGGTTCCTCATCAGTCATTGGCCCAGCTTCCCCTGCCCACAATTTAAAGGGTTGAGTAGAAATGCCACTAGAGGAGTTTCAGAGACTCACATCCCTCCTGAAGAACTCCCCAAAGACAGCAGCGGGCTGATCCTTGTTCTCTCATTTCATTTACGCTTGGTTTCTTCCTCTGCTTTACAAACACTGTGCTCACAAAGCATCACCTTTGGCATGAAAGGTGCACTTGCAAGCAGGTTACCTTCCAGAGTTTTCATTTTTTAAAAAAACAGGCATTTGGATTGCAGCAATGGCCTGTCTCCTGCCAGAACTGAAGCTGTACCATGCCAGGAGCTGTGTGAGTGCCCAGGGAGCGTCCCAGCCCTCAGTTGCTTCCAGGCTAAAAGTGAAGTAGTCTAAAGGTGAAAAGAAAAATGTCATACTAGAGGTTTTAACATAACAACATCCCCGAAAAAGAGTTTAATCTTCATCCTACAGAATCCCAAGGAAACCTAGTGAAAATGTAACCATCCCACAGAGTTTGGACACTTTTGCCTGCCACAGAAACGCTGTTGTTATGTGTCCACCACTGCTGAAAGACCCTGACCTGCTGTATGAGGATGGAACAAATGTTGGCTGCGGGCTGTGCTGGGGCCCTGTTCCATCTCTGACCTGTGGCTCCTGGCATGTCGGCAGGGCCAGTGCAGAATGTACCAACCTCTTTTATAAACAAAACAGCACCATGAACCTCGGTGTGAAATCAACTAATTTAAGGCAAATTGCAACAAGTGTGACAAACAGCAGGAGGTAAGGAAGGCTTAAGGGTACTTTTAAAAGTGTGTTTATTTCACTGACATCCCCAGAAGAGGTCATAGTCTGGAATTGGCAGAATGTTTTCAGCAGCCATTGTTCTGTCTAGTGCAGGTCTATCTGATTTTCTATGACACAAGATCTAACCACTGGGCTTGAAGTTGTATCCCAGGATTTTAGTTCAAAGGAAAAAGCCCAAGAGAGACACTTTAAATATATATATATATTCAGGTCCATAAATAAATAAATAAATAAATAAACATTACACATGAAAATAAGTAAGGTTTTTCTTTAAATTTACTGCTGCCTTCATTCATTTACTGCTGCATTGAATATATTCAGTGGCTTATTCTCATCCTGAAATAATAGGTATGCATTAATATCCATTGCAAAATCATCTCTTCACGTTTGTAGGCTTTGTTGACAGAGGAGAGGAAGCACACAGGCCCTCCCAGGCAAGTTCTTATTCACAGGTACAAACCATTTTTTCTCAGTGATGAATGAATCCTTTCAGAAATGCTAATATCAGCATTTATACAAGGTGGCCAATGTAAACAGTAACTGCTGGTTCATTATTCTTTTTGTATCCTTTGCCAATTTACAAATCTTAAGAGTTAGTGTTGAAACAGGCAGCGTTTTGTTGGAAAAGAGCAAAAATGCATTTAGGAACCAAAATCTACTGATGGGAATACATGACATAACCTCAAGGAAGGGCTTTCTTGTGAACCCCACCAGTGTGAGAGAGAAGCAGAGAGAGTAAGAAGATGGGGATTTTGATACTTGGATCATATCTCACTGCTTGCATTCCCCCAGGAGATTTAGTACTACTTCTGAAAGCAGCAGCCGAAAATATGCTTTGATGTATCTTTCATCTAAAGCTATCTGTATTGATAAACTATGTTTGTGCGGATGAAGCACTGAACCAGATAGGACTTTTTTGTTCCCACTTCTGCCACAAGTTCTTGGTGTGTCCTTGGAAAAGCAATGAGAGTTTGTGTGCCTGACCCGGGCCTCTCTCAGCCAAGCAGAGGAGAGACCAGTTTCCCACACAGCAGCATGGAAAAAAGTTCTGTGCATCATGAGATGGACAGGTCCCACCGTGCTGAGTCCTCCTGAAAGAAGAGAAAACAAATTGACAGTGGTCAGATTCAGGCTGATCTAAAATTAATCATATGATTCATTAGGAAACAAATTCTTCAGTTCAGAAATTACCAGTAACAATCTTTCCTTCTGGGATTATTGCTCCACAGATGAGCCAAATAAAGGACCATTTCAAAGGTCATGATTAATTTCAGTGCAAAGCAACTGGCTTTGCTTTGATTGCAGGGGAATGTGACTTAAATTAGGCCAGCTGACTTTGTCCTGAAGAGGACTACAGTTTCTCACATGATCTGTAGCATAGCCTAACTGTGGATGGTGACCTCTCTGGCCAAAGCCACAGGACATTCAACTCTGCCCTAGGACAGTTGCCCCGATAAAGAGAAAATAGACTGTATGGAAATGGAGTTGTCAGAAGAAATAGTTGAGGACAGCTATAGATTCCAGAAAAAAAGCACTTCCTCAGATCACAGGGGATGACCATCTCTCCTGCTTGCACTCTTCTCCCCCTGGTAACTGAGCACTGCTGGATTAAGCTGAGGAGACAGAGCGATGGAGGAGCAAGAAGCAATCCTTTTTAGTAAGGGAACATGTGTAGTAAATAACAGCTGCAAAGGCTCCCTCATGTATTGAAGTTGTTATAATTCAGTGTTTTCCTTCCCAAAATCAGGCTTTAATGGGAAGCAAGTTTCAACCTTTCTACAGGAGTACTCTACAATAAGCTTGTTAAGCTTGGAAAGTACTTTGGGAGCCCCTGGGATGAAAGGCGCTCTAGGAATGAAGGCTGATATTTATGATTATTGCTTGAAAGGAACAGAGAGGAACAGTAATGTAAAATATGAATGGCTGCTGGTGCTAAAAAACATATCATTGACTTGGTGCCAAACAAGATAGTCCTAGCTCTCAAACCTGGATGACAAGGATTTAAGAGATGCAAGAAGTGGAAGAGACTCCTGCAAGTAACAGCAAAAGTCAACCTGATTGCAGGGCAAATAGGTGTCTTGTGGGTTTTTCTTTTCTTCCTCCTAAATTGCAGGCCATATGATCTGATCTTTCTCATCCCAGCTCTGCCAGCCAAACAGATGCCTGTTAACCACAGTAAGTAGTGCTGGTTTGTACTCCCCATAACAGAGGAACCTACAGATCCCTTTGGACATGAGGGGAGAAAAACAGCCCTTGTAAGTGGTCATATGTTATGGACTGGCCTAAGTAGATTCATATCTTATCTCACTCGAAGGACTAAGAGCAGAAGCACTTCAGGCTAATGTAAATTAAACTCTATTTTAGAAAGCTATAAGAGAAGAGAACCAGGCTAACAGGCTCTGCTCCTGCAAACACCTACCTGCATACTCTCAGCTTGCATAAAGCCTTCTATTGATTTTACAAGGGGCATCTGGCCTCCTAATGTGGCACTCCATAGCTCCTAGAGAAAATGTTTCTCTATCCAGAACTGCTATTGAGACATCTTTATGTTGGTCTCCCACTCTTCCACTTCTCCCTGAGAAGAGCTAAAAGAAAATCCTTTGAGAGGAAGAATTCTGAGTCTTCACTTCTTCAAAAACAAGCTTGAAAGTGACTCTAGTGCATAAGAAACCTTCACTACAAAAACCCACAGAATCTCAAGAAGTGATTTTTTTTTAAACATAGCAGAGAATAACACAGCATGCAGCACAGGCTGAATGCTAATATCATACACATTTAAATTAGATATAAGGATATTATTTTTTTGATTAATTACTGCAATGAATTAACAAAAAAGGCTGTGCACTCCAATTCACAGGCTCCAAATGAAGACAGGATACCTTTCACAGGGATGTGTCAAGCAGATGTGGGTTACTGGGCTAGAGGAATTGGAGTGGCTCTAGGGACAGGGATTTTGCTAATGAACACCCCACCCAGGCTAGCAGTCCTCTATGTCTCTTGGAGCAAGCCTTGCAACCATTGCAGGCCATTGTCCCACATTTCTAACGTGGCTGTGCCCCACATCAGCCAGGAGAGCAGCACGACTGTGCTCTCCAGGTTGCTGAAGGCCAAGCAGAGCCTTGGCCTCACCTCTGACTCTGGAGAAGCAGAATTTCATTGAATCAACACTGACAGGGCTGCTTGGCACTGCAGCTGCAGCACTGGCACGCTGTAAGGGGAAGAAGGTCCCCTGGCAGCTTGTGCTGCTGGGGCTGGGGCGAGGAGCATGCTCCTGCAAGGTCCTCTCCATCAGCCCTGCCTCCTCTTCCTGGCACAGTCTAATGCTGATGGATCTGTATTAGAAATAACAGAAAGTCCTTGGCCTTTTTTCCCCCCCTTTTAGTTCTTTTTTCCTTCCCTGTAGCTATTTAGGCCAACTCTGGCTAATCACGCTCTCTTAACTTATACTCAGTCACTGCCATGGCAACCATTTCAACATGCAGTTCATAGACTGCCTCTGAAACACACACACACCTTGATGCTTCAGGAGAGACGTTAGGCGAGGAGAACTATCATCTGCTACACTGACACATTTTTCTACAGTATTACCTCTGGCAGCATGAATCTCTTCTTTTAGCTCTGAATAGCTCATCACTTGTTCTGTCCCCTTTTCCTCCCACCAAAATAGGTTCTTTAAAAACTGACACAGATTCATGGAGATGAAAAAGAAAAGGTGTAGGAAGGGAAATGCATTTGGAAATTCCACTCTCTAGCATCTGAATTCACTCTTGTAAGAGTCCTGAAAGCCTGTCCTGTTACTGCTTCACAGGAAAGCCTGAGACCTGCTTATAACATAATAATGCCAAGGCTGTGGATTCAATCCCCTATATGGGCCATTCACTTAGGAGTTAAACTCAATGATTCCTGTGGGTCCCTTCCAACTTGGAAATTCTGCTTTGTTCTGTTGTGTCTCAGTGGAAAAGGAGAAAGCTTTGGGGACTTGCTTTCTGGTTTTCTCAGACCCCAGGAGAGAGGCAGCAGCTCAGGAACACGCTAGGAGCTGCTCCTTTCTCCTTCACAAAATGGCTCCTGCTCAGAAGTGCAGCTGCCCTGCAATGTGCAAAAACAGGTCTGCCTTTGTCCAAGTATAGAGAGCAAGATTTGAACAGCACTGAAAATGAT
The DNA here is from genome assembly GCA_013397915.1 of Daphoenositta chrysoptera. Classification (NCBI taxonomy): domain Eukaryota; kingdom Metazoa; phylum Chordata; class Aves; order Passeriformes; genus Daphoenositta; species Daphoenositta chrysoptera. Next base: position 156,095 of record VZRO01002493.1, read on the forward strand.
CTACCTGGAACACGTAGGTGCATTTTTCCAACAGCCACCTCTGAGGATCCTGCTCAGGGTCTGCTTAATTAGGTTTGCTTTTGTCTAGTCATGATGCCTGGCACCCGGGCAGCACTGAGGTGCTACACAGGTGTCTGCCATGCTGCCTACAAACGGATCATTTATTCTGCTCACACTTAACTCACTCTTCTCCCAGACGCAGTCAGAGGGGAGGCTCTGACTGCCAGCACCACAGTATTAAAAAAATCCTTTTTAGTTTCTTTATGTAATTGTAGCTGCTGTGTGAGGAAGAACCTGACTCCATGTCTTGAATGTTTTATGTGTTTATGTGTGTAGGTTTCAAATGTGTATATATCACATATAGTGGCACATTGATCCTTATCAGGTGTAATTACACTATCCATTCCTTTCTTCCCATCTTTTTCTGTGTTTTTATCACTGTCAGCTGGCCACTAGCCACAAACAAGGCTTGCCCCCACCACTACCACCTACTTGACATCAATAAGAAAAATGTTTCTGCTGCTGAGCAAGGGAGAAGAGAAATTCAGATGCACCCACGAGCAAACAAATATTGGAACACCTAAAATAACCTGTGTGGAACATTTGATTTCCATTTAAATTATTTCCGTTTAAATGATTTCAGTTTAAACTTAGCCTCTCTAGCCATAGTAGAGCACCCTCAAACACAGTTCTTCAAACCAGAATGTTTCCCAGGAACAAAATCTGAGAGACAAGAGGCAGGAGTCCCTAAAGCAGGCTAAATCTCAGCCAGCAGGTAAATAATATATGGCAGTCACCTTTCCCCTGTTATTTTAATGCAGGCCCATGCAGACACGCTGACGGTTTTATAAGAACTGCATATGCACTTCTCATCAAGCATCATTTATGTATACTATCTTCCACTGAAATCAAGCCTCTGAGACTGCTGAAGTAAGGAAACATTGTGTTCAGAAAGAAACATCATGCATAGTCTGTCAGATCTCTGGGACTCCTTGACTATGTATAGCATGCTTGGGGGGACCCAGATCCTCAGCTGTCCTTTCTAATCTGCAACATAAAGTCAAGACAAAGGCTGGCAGGAGGAGAATATAGGACACAGCTGACTGCTTTTAGGCCACATACTTTAATGGTAATGCTTTTCTGTAACCGTATAATAAGAATGGAGAAAATTGCAATATGTCTGTGAATAGGGAATACCATCTTTATGGCATGCCTATACCACACACCCAACTCTTCAGTGAATCAAATTTCTATAAACCTCTGTTGTGAATTTAGACTTGCACCACATCCCTTCCCCAATGTATCCAAATCTGTCAGTCTCCCTTGGTGTGTAGGTAAGGATGCATTCTTACCCCCATGTGAGACAGGGCATGAAGTGGCAAAGGCTAGAAAGGAAGCTGGAAGAGGCTTTCCTTTCTTATGTCATGCATTAGGTAACTTGCCTGACACCAGCCGGACTGGCAGCACCTAGAGCAGAAAATCAAGCCCGTGAATCAAGGCACCAGTAGGGGAGCTCAACCATCCATCCCTCCAGCTCTTAGTGTGGTCCAGGGTACAGTTTTGGCCCAGGCCAACCAGTGCTCTATCAAACTGTTCCCAAGCACAGCCCAGGAGTTAGCATGGCCCAGATTGTTCCACATAGGTAGTCTGTATGTGACCAGTTGCTTTTGGAGGGCAAGAGGGTTTAAATATCTGTCACACCAGGGCCAGACAGTGTTACTCAGCCAGAAAGCAAAGCTCAGCTGCGCCTCAGACTGGACGCACAGACCTGGCCCACGCCACGTAGGCCTGTGCCTCAGGCTTTTGCCAGACAGTGTACCTGCCTTTGCTGATCAGGACACACCTCTGAGCCAGCCATGCCACCCCTTTCCCCCACTTTTTTCCAATGCAATGTCAAACTGACTTTGGCTACAGCTGGTTTAAACCATCACATCTGACACTGAGGAGGCTGAGAAGAGCAGAGTTGATGCAGCCGGTGCCACGTCCCAGCTGGGAGCTGAGCCTGTCCCCAGGGGCATCTTACCCTGCTATGCCCCACCCTACCAAATCCCACCAGGTGAGCACCTGGGCATACCCGACTTGTAGCCAGGGAGAATGAGGGTGCCATGGTTGCCTGTTTCTCCACTGGAAGGGCTTCATTTTAACTCCACGCCACAGGCAAGCAGAAAAGGTGCCTCACTGGCTGGCATCACAATGGCAGCAGCAACAGCCCAACCCCTGGCATGTGGCCTCTGCAAGGCCCTCCTGCCCCAGCCCCAGCCCCAGCATGATCTGCCTTCCCTCACTGCTCCAGCCAAGGAGCGCCTCAGACTGGACCATGGGGATGCCACAGACCAGCCAAGGAGTGAAATTGCCCAAACAGGCAGTGAATGAACATTGATTGGGCTCACACCTGGGCTAAGCATTTGCTATGGACATACCCTCAGCAAGTCTGGCACAACCATGAAATGAAGCTGGATGTCCTGAGGTCACCAGCCCTCCCTTCCTCAGCATTGTATTCCTGTGAATATAAACCAAACCTTTCAGGGGCAGGAGAGCAGCAGCAGTCAGTGATTCTGTTTTTGTTTGATAAAAATGAGAAGGCGAGGGCGCCTGCATAGCTGATCTCCTGCATTTTCTCTCCTGCATTTTCCGTCAGAGAAACCTGACCTCTTGGTAGGCTGCACTAGCAAGCACCCCTCATTCCTCCACCCCTGCCTGGGCAGCACAATATCTCTTCATAGTACTGAGCTGAGGAAAGCTGTCAGTTTGCAGGCAGTGCAGAAACCTGTACTGTGCACTCTCATCTCCTCTGGAATCCAGTGTTAGGCACTGTCTTGCTTTCCAAAGCAATGTGAAAGAGATTAGGAAGAAAGTAAAAAGATGTTTCTTATGTTTACTTAAGAAACATTCAGGTCTTATGTTCCAAGGGAGGGCACTGGCACAGCACAGAGATCAGGACTGCTCCAATCCGTATGTTCCCAAGCAGGTCAGGAGAGATTGCAGAGAAAAGCAAACATTGCAAAAACCTTTTGCAATGCAAAACTCTATAAACAATTGCAAATTGTTTGAGTTAAAGCAGAGAAATTGCTTGAATGGGTTTTGAACCCTTTTCCTTCTTCTTAATAATGAGCATTTTCTCTTTTGCAAGCATGATTCTGGAATGAGAAGCCTCATAGTTTAGGGATATGTTCACACTGGGAACATTCACGTGACCTTTCAGATCACATTCCTCCTATTTATAAGAGTATTAGTCATCCACTTAGAGAGCAGAACTAATACCATGTTTGTTAAATGACTAAATGCATGCTATGAATAACCAGCGGAGGCTACTTAAAACCACAGTTACATCCAAGAGCACACAGAGAAGCCATAGCCAGCTAACGCTTAGATGGGACACAAATAATACTATTGCATGTAAAATACATTTGAAAGACAATTGGAAGGCACTTCCTTTACAGGAAGAAAGGACTAAATTAATCAGATAGATTCTTTTCCAGAGAGAGTTCACCTAGTTATTTAGACATATAGGAGAGCTGGCATGAATGCATGACAGCTGAAGACTTAAATTTGAAAAAAGTCCAGGCAGAACTAACTGTAAGACTAAGAGGATGGATCACAAGTCTGCTGGACCTTGGCCTTTATACTACACAGAAAACGTCAGGGTTGTTGTACTTCAGGTTTGCAACATTGTCACTGGCAAAACATGAGGTTTAGGAGCTCTGAGTAATGCCTTGCCTGTTAACTAATATGTTGCTCAACTTAGCTGCAGGGAAAGCACAATACAAACCATGTGCGTTATTAGCCCCAACACGTTTGTGAGTCCCGGCCAACATGAGTAAACTTTCTGTGCATCAGATCTTACCAGTGGCCAGCAAACTGCCACAAGCAGTATCAGTTCCTGGGTCAGGAAAAAATGGTGCTTCCCAGGTGCTGAGGACTTCCCTGCTCTGCATGTAATATCAGCACTTTGGGAAGCATTTAGCAGAACGAGATAGATGTAGTCAGTACACTCAGACCATTTTTGTAAAACCATATGAGTGCACACATCTGGCAGGAGAGGATCTGGAGGAGAGGAGAAGAAGAGTGAAAGACAAAAAGGTGGGTGGAACAGGAAGGAGGGAAGTACAGACAGCAGACTATGTGTCCCTCTATAAAAGAAACACAGAAGCAGTCTGGGCTGTGTGAGGTACACATTTCTGACAGCAGGGAAAATGGAAATGGGAACAGCTCTGCAAAGAATGTATGAGAGTTTTGAACAATGATGTGCAAATTATGGGCTAGAATGCAGAGAATTAAAGTACTTTGAGTTCCCACCTGCCCCTCAGTTTAGCATTAAAGTCCAATGATGTGCTTCACACTGCAGAGGATGGTGTTGGGGGGACACTGGGATGCCTGGCTGCACTTCACTTTGGCCAAACCTTCTGCGGGTGAGGCTGGACATTATCGGTAGGAAGTGCCCAGCTGAAGTCACCTGGCACATCAGGGAGCTGCCCCTGCCAGCACAGCTCCCCAGTGTCACCCTGCCCAGAGGGAGACCAGCACCACACCACAGGCAGCTGCTGAAAGGTTCAGTGAGAAGGTGGCAGCTAAAGGTGCAAACATCATTTCCTCATTGCAGCCTCCGTGAATGGCCCTGCCTGTGCAACACAGAGGATGTTTTGAATGGCAGAGCACAGGCAGTGAATCATCATATAATCACTGCTGGTGTGTCCCAGCCTCAGTGTATCATCAAGCCTTCCTTTGGGTCAAGTAATCATTTGAGTCTGACTCACAGCCACCGCACAGGTTTCTCCTAGTGCAGGCTGGCGTGGTCAGTGAGCAGAGCTAATTGAATGTGCTCTCACTGTTTCACCCATGATCCGGGAGGGCCGGCAAGGCTGCTGCAGCTTTCCATGCACACCCTGGTAGCACAGAGGGTTCCCACAGATCAGGTAGTCTGTTGGGCCCTACACAAAAGTCAGGTAGCTAATTGTTAACCATGTAAGTTATCGCTGTTTCCTTAAAAACTCCTTATGGGTCAAAGGGTTAGCACTTTCACGGGCTAGAGCTATGTCAATAGCAAGACAAGGCCTCCAAAATACAGAATAATTGAGGCTGACAGGGACCTCAGGAGGTCATCTGGTCTGAGACCCCTACAAAGGCAGGCTTGAACACCCCGCTCCTAGTCCTCAGAGTCTGAGCTGCCAACACAGACGAAGCACAAATCCCATGCACAAATCCCAAGGAGCACTTGTGCTCATGAAGCCCCAGATCATAGTTAAGAAATAAAATGATGGGAAAATCCAGCAACATCAGGTAGTAGCAGAGCGGCCTCTGGAAAGACAAGAGTAAACTGAGGGAAAGACCAGCAAAACCAGTGTGGGAGAGAGAGAGAAGTTATGTTTGCTTCCTTTGCTGACAAGATGGAGGCAAGAAGGGTGGTGTGGAGACACTTCTCCTTTCTCTCAGTTTGCTGCACGTGGAAAGAAGCCACCTACCGACACTGTGAAGGCAAAGTAAGAGTCAAGGTTGCTGCAGCTGGAAGAGGGAGCAGAGTCCTGGCTCCACCCTGCCTGCACAGTCCTTCCTTCTCATGCCGTGAGAGGGGTGGAGGGAAGGGGCAACCCTCATTCCTCTCTAGGCCAGATGGGAGAAGGACTCACCAGGTCTCACCTCCACCCTGTCACTAATATCAAATAATAATAGTATTTAGCACTTCCATAATTACCTTTGCACTCTGATATCACAGACACAGCTGAATTGGAAGTCATTAAGATCATTATAATGAGCTTCACTGGATCCTTTCAGTCAGAGGCATTATTTAGCCAGCCCTCATTTTCGTGGTTACATCTGAATAAGCACTCTGCATTGAGGTGAGGTTTGCCAATGAGACACTTTGGCTTAAAGGCAGTCTCCTACTTGCAAAGGCAGAATAAGTGTCATTATGCATCATGTTTCACCAGACTTCAAAATGCCAAGGAAGGTAAGTCAGGTTACAGCTGACTCCACCTTCAACTTGTAAGAGCTGCAAAACTCTTCCCATGACATGGCTCGTGGGGAAGGTCTGCCAGGACCCCCTGCTTACGGGAGCTGCCGTTCTGGAGGCCTTCAATGCTCAGTACAAGCAGCCACCACAACCTCTCGCTGCAGGCGTCAATTCAGCAAGAATTGTTACTAAAGCAGGGAGGGCAGAAGGCCAGGAGCTCTGGGAGCACCTTGCACTGGGAACAGGAGTACCGTGCTGACCTAGTGACGGGCTGGGCTGCTGGCCAGGGCTCAGGCGGGCAGGCATGTGGACATATGGCTGTTGCTGGACCGAGCATTGCTGGGGCCTGTGAGCAGAACTGAGTCCTGGGCCACCTGCAGAACAGAGATCTGCTGGTCCTGGGTCTACTTACAGCCTCACTGAAGGCTACTTCCTTTGGCCTTTCACTAAGAAGGAATTGAGTGCCCCTTTAATTGTGGTTACTTCAGTTCCCTGTTCATAAATGCAAATAAAGGCACTTATTTCTCTCATTTTTGTTTGCACTTTGTGTTTGAGCTGTGAATCCCTTGGGAATCCACAGCCCAAACATCAAGGGCCTCTACGGGTACCTGTCTTACTAATAACAAAAGTAATGTGCTGCTTTTGTTATTGAAGTAGGAGGAAATGTAGGCACACGGAACAACCACTTGTAATGCAATTCCTTATGTTTAAAAAAAAGAACAAAAAGGTAATCAAGTGTAATACTTTGACCAAGAGCAAAGGTAAAATCACAGCAGCTGACTCAGTGTAACAGAAAGAACTTAAAAGAGTTGGCAACATTTCAGCCTGCCTTCTCGGGAACTTGAACATGGGAATGTGTTAAGAGTAGCATAACATATTCAAAACATTGTCTGAATGAAAGAAAAGAGTTAGTGTTGGGCAAAAGTATTATTTTCAGCAGCAGAAAAGTTATTCCGGCAAAGCATGAGCCCAAACTTGTGTTTATTTCTTGGTGTTCAGTTACTGTCAACATTACAAATAAACCCAATCAAGGCAGAGAATCCAAGCCTGCACTACTGGCCCCAAATACAGCTGAAACCCTCTCCTAATGTTTGGGACCTAACCGTTCAATCCGTCCTCCAGAAGCAGGTTAAAACAGAAGACTTGGGCAAGAACCAAACAAGCTTCAGTGCAGCTTAGAAATACAGTTAAGATACAAAGCTGTTTCTCTGCTTCAAAACAAACTGGCTGTTACAAAAAACACTGAGGAGAGATGACACTTCCTGAGCTCTGGCTGTATCTGCAGTGGAAAGGAGTTTCCCATGCCGTTTCCTTAATTAGCACAAATATGCTGACGATCTTCTCCATGCTGAAATCAAGCCATAGGTCACTAAAAAGTTGATCTATCTACACATCCAAATTCACCACATGCTGAGCCAACGTGTTTCAAAGCCATAATCAGTACCCAGATTATAACATGGCTTTGTCATGCATCCAGCTGCTGAAACAAACTTGGATGTCCCAATATGAAACCTATTTGTCCTGCAGTCAGCAAATAAGAAAAGTGCCAATATATACATTCAATGTTTTGCAAGTGTTAGGATTGTGTGCTGGCATTTACTGGATCATTTTGACCATTACATGAATTTATAAATATGACCAGTTGAATTAGAGAAATAATATGATCTGAAGATCAGATTCTAAGTTTGCCTAAACTGAAATAAACAGGGAATAACTCATTTGGCATCCAATAATTTACTCTGGTTTCATCATGGAGAGATCAAGGCCACAGTTACCTTTTTACACAGCTCGATCTGAGCCTTAGTCCTTGTCAACAGCACGTGCTATAGTACAATCATGCAGCAGTTGAACAGAAAAGACAGCATGCCAATGCAGTAAATAGTGTAGTACCAGCCCTAGGGAAAAGTTTAGCAACCTTATGACAGGTATGGTTTAAGTGTGTGAACCCAAGCCTTGTTCCTCAGACAGTTTTTGCCTTGTTGGTAACGCAGCTGGCAGGACAAACCCTAAGCACAATTTATGCCTGGCCAGCTGCTGGCCAGCTCACAGCTAATTCTGAATGAAAGCTGTGATGTCTAAGCTGTTTCCTCCTGGCCCAGCAGCCCATTTTCCACGAGCAGTTCAGTAAGGTTGCTGCCTGCTGTGAGGATAGGACACTGCAGTGTGCCAGTGTGACTGTCTGACCCCTTCTCCCACATTTCAGGTGTCCCTGCAGTAGTGCATCCCACAGTATGCTGCACCAGGGGCTGCTGCTCTCGGAAGGCTTCTTCCAGGAATTCTCCTCCGTCCTTACTGGTCTATGGCATCACTGCCCACATTTTCCCAGAATCACTTGGCACCGATGCGGCTGGACAGCATGGCAGGTAGCCCTGCCAGCATAGCTGCTGCTTGGAAAACCTGCTCTGTGGATGTAAGTTGAGCATCTCACTGGTTACCCACTATAACTCTTTTAGCTGGATACAAGGTCACATTTGTGAGAACAAGAATGTCTCTTTGATGACATTGACATAAATTATGTGTAGTTTCTTGCTAAATAAAAAAAAAAAAAAAGAGCACTAGAAAGTGATGCCCCATGAAGAACAAATTAGATCCCATTTTGTGTTCCTTCACCTGTAGAGAAAGGTTTGAATGTCACTGAATTCTGAACTTGTGACTGTCACCCAGCCCAAAATGAATGAAACCAGGCTGATGGCTAAGTCCATAACTTTCCTCTTGAGCTGTTTTCTTTCCTGAATCTTATTTTGCTACATTTATTTATTCATTTCAGTAATTGTCCTTCAGTACCACAGAGCAGCTTTAAGACACAAGTGCACTGTCATCCGCCACCACAAGTTTTCCTTAGGCACTGTCAGTAAAAGCACAACCTCCAAATTTATCATGACTGGATGGGGCTCTCCTGAGCTGGTGAGGCCAGAGGGGAAACTATGCCAAGGACCAGTCCTGGGAGGTCACGAGTACTCACAACTGGCCTTGACTTCCATTTGAGGCACAGGCAGCCAAACCCACCTCGGGGCAGCTGGATACTTCAGTGCTTACATGGGGAAAGGAGACAAATGTCCCTGCCTGCTCACAGAAGGACAAGAAACTGACAGGAAGCAAAAGTGCTTCCTACTGCTCACACTGCACCCTGAACCCTTGCTGCTGTTAAACAGCCTTAGTCTCCCAGGGAGAAGGGGAGGGATGGATTGAAAGTACGTCTGACCTTCCTGGAAGAATGGACTTACTGATGCTGTGCTGGGCTGAAACATGAAACCACTGAAACTCTGGGCCTAGAGAGAGGGAATTACCAAACCAAGCCCAGCATGATTCAATAATGCAAACTAAGTCTCACACAGCAGCTTCCTCTTCCTAACCCCATTCCTTCTCTCTGAAAGACACTTTGCATGTTTAACCACATGGAAGCAGTGATCTAGACACAAAGAAAGCTGCCAATGTCTGGCTGTGCATCAGCACAAGCCACAAGGACATAAATCAGGCAAGGTGCAGGTAGTCAGCTCACTCATAAATGCTTCCCCAAGGTTCTCCATTGTGCTCAAGCAGTTGCAAAAACCCCCATGCACCTAAAGATTGACACACCTTTGCCTCCCACTGACCTCAATATAAAACTCATATTTGGAGAAGAAGAACCCCATGATCCTGGCCTCATTTACACCAGTTTCACATAGTTGCCTCCTTGGGAATACCCCATCTTTGCATAGGTGTTCCCAAGACTAAACCTGTCTCACTCAGCATCTCTGAGAACCACTAATATATAGGTCTTTCTTCACTGTAAAAAGATCAACCTCAACATGGCTAGAAAGCTGCTTTTCCTCTCCCCCAGTTACCACTGAAGACATAGATTAAGGAGCTCACAAACAGGAGGGCAGCCTGGAGCCTGCAGATCCTTCACTAAACACATGAGCAAGCACCACACTAACTTTCCCTGCAGTCCCACAGCTGCTCGCCCCTGACCAGGAGGTACCACCAACAAAAGGCAAATTTCCACACTCCTCCCTCTCTGGAGGGTTTCTGCTGCACTGCCATGGCTGAGCTGCTGGTTTAGAATGTCAAAGTGCTCCCTTCTGGATATGAGAGCATCACAGCACACACTTCACTTGAGCTGGCATTGGTTTCTTCCCATTTTCTAGCCTTTGCCATGACAGCTTTAAATTTAGTCTATGCCTGGTTTACAAACTTGGCTCAGGAAAAAAACCAACATGTTTTAGTTTGCTGACCAAAGGCTAACAGGCCTGACCTCAGTCATTAGCTGATCAGGGGACTTACTGAAGAATTAGGAAGTACCAAACCAGAAAACGCCCAATACTGATGGCCCAAGAGGAGTCTTGCCCCACTTCTCACGTCACAGACAGCACTGTGCCCAATGAACATACCACAGCACACTACACAGAAGAAATGATCTCTATCCCAGACATTGTAAAATACTGAGCTGAGTTACGAGCTGGAGCAAGGATGTGGCGCAGAAGTCCCAGACAGCCTTGGAGGCAGGATTACTCATTTATCACAAAACTCAGATGAAGTTGTGCTGCTTACATTGCTATAGGGCAAGGAGGGGGAGAGACAGAGTTTTGCATTTCCAGAAGACTTGTTTTAGCAACTGATGACATATGGGGACAGGATTCCCCAAACTTCCCTTGGCTCAAGAATACAAAATCCTATTTTCCCATATACCATTAGTTTGCTAGCCACCTAGTCAAGTGCTGTTTAAAGCCCTAGGCTTTAAATTCTTCTTGGCTAGTTCTTTGTATTGACCTCTGCCCTGCTCTAGGGGCAAAGACCCTTGCTTTGGGAAACCATTTTCCCTCAAAGCTGTCTGAGCTGGCTCTGCCCTTCCCCCAGAGATTAGGTGTGTCTACAACCAGTATCTTGAATTGATGAGATCCCAAAGAAATAAGTAGCTTACACAGGTGGAATTAGGTAGAGATAATGGAAGCAACAGCAGCTTGATATTTGAGGAGTTTCTGTGCAGTTTCATTTGTGCCTACCAGCCTACAGGTGTCCTACAAGCTAGGGATGCTTCAGCTGACTTGTTTTTTCACGCCACCCTCGCATGTTTCTAAAAGCATCTCTCCTTTTGATCACATGGCAGCAGGTACTCACTTGCTTACACACACAGCAGTGTCACAAGTGACTGTGCTGAACACATGCTGCACCAGTGAGCCCTGCAATACTGTCTGCGGCTGTAGGGCCACCACCCCACCCACACTGTCTCATTTTTCTCAGTGTAACCCCAGGTTTGGCCCTACTCAGTCCTTGGCCACTTTTCAGAGGGAAGCTTGCTCTTCCTCTCCTCCACCCCTCTGAGCTCAGCAATCAGGAATACAGAGGAAAACTTCTGCTCATTTGCACTCAGGATGAGCAAACAACCGGCCCACACTCTGTCCAGCAGCGTGAATGCCAGGTTATGTGAGGACATGCCAGCAGAGCCCACATACCACTGCTGGGCTATGTGCACTTCAGATGTGACTGACTCTGTTCAGGAGACTGAAATATCAACAGCAATTTCTGGGAGGAGTGGCTCCGTCCAAATACTCCCCCATCTTAGTCACAGGCTAAAATAAATAAATAAATAAACAAAGCCATATAATCTCCCAGTTGGCTTGCTCACAGTCATGTGACTGGTGTCAGCCTTCACCTCAAAGTGAAATATAGACCCAAAGATTGGGTCCTGGCTTCGCAGTGCCCCAATGGCACAAACAGGCCAGGCAGCAGCCCCTAAGTGGGATGGCACAGCCTTTGTCCTGCGGTGTGAGGGAACACCCACCTGGCAGGCAGCAGAGCCCAGCTGTGTGCCACCTGCTCCCGGCTCCACCACGCTTGCAGAAGGGAAATACTGAGGGGGCCAGGACACATTTAACCCAGAAATCCTCACGTGACCAAGCGGATCCAAAGCGAAGCTGAGCAGGCCTGGGTCTGTGTTCCACCCCACCCAAAGCCACATCTGGGAAGCAAAACAAACAAGGGCCACTGCACAGCAGGGACCTGAAGAGGCCTAAGGAAGAAGTTCCCTCTTCCCCTGTCCTTTGGTGAATGAGAATAGCTATGCAGGGAGCCAAGAGAGCACATTGGGGCAGAATCAGTCTAGACTTGCTCTGCTTCTTGTCCTCCTTCCCGCAGCATCTGCCGCTGGCCCCTGTCAGAGGCAGGATAAAGAGCTAAGCAGACCTCGCATCCAGCACAGCACAGCCATTTGTACTCCCCTGCCTTGTCAGCTGGCCAAAGCTCCTGCGTGTGCATGAAAGATGATCCTAGCATTAAATATATTCCTCCTCTTTGTCCAAACTAGAAATGGCTCCTCAGCCTACAACATCACCAGGCTATGTTAAAACATCTAAGTATAATCAGGAATGCAGCTGGAGGTCCAAGCATGGGTGAGCAACCATGAGAATATATTTTAACAGGAACTATCCCAATGGGCTCTGAAAGCTACCTAAAGTGTATCTGCCTGTTGCTAATTGTATTTACTGGTGGTGGTTGGCATTTTTTTTTTCAAGCTGAAGATGAGTCAGAAAAAGAAAAAAAAGTCCTTTATTGTTGTGGTAGCAGAAGGATGTCTCCTGAGGGTGTATGTAATGCACTACTGTCACGGCATGACAATGGAAAAACTGACTGCTGAGCCAACCAAACCCCCATAAATACCTAATGATATCTCTCTTGGCCCAGATTTTCTACAAGTCGGTGCCTGAACTGCATACAAAATGACAATCGATATGAAAGGATCTCTTTTCTCAACAGAGCCAGAATTTAAGAGCCCAGCTGAGCATTATATTCCAGTTTATACAAAAACATCCTTTTAAAGGTCTGTCACATTAACTTAAAGGTGGTGATCCAGCAAAAAAACTGCTAGGCCTCTCCTCACGATCTCCCACACACTCCAGCCATGAGCACAAAGAACAGCTGGCCTCAGCAAACAGTGTTATTAATTACAACACGGTGACACAAACAATGCCTGCCGAGGTATGTTATTGGGTCTGCATTCATGTGGGAAAAGAACAACATTTTCTTCCTTTTCTCCTTCTCCTCCTCCTCCTGGCTTGAGTAGCTCTGCCACCTCGTGTGCTCGGCTGGGGAGGCGGCCGTGCCAAGCACCTGGCCCAGTTACAGGTATGTGCAGAGGCACAGGGAGCCCGTTGTGAGAAAACCCAGCCTTAGCAAATTTCTCTGGCCACCGTCCAGCCTCTGCACATTGGGCAAGTGACTCTCCCTGGCCGCGGTTACATCAGTCACCACCACCTCCCTCAATGTCATGGCACGGGAAGCGGCTGCCAGGGGAGGGAGAGGGGGAGAGCGAGAGAGAGAGAGAGAGAGAGGCAGTCACTGTTTTTTGAAACAGGCTGTCCAAAAAACATTACAACACCCTTGCCGGTTTCCAGTGGGTTTGCTCAGTTCCTCCCTTCCCGTGAAGACCACACAGGCTTCGCGAGGGCGTTACGCCCTGCCGCAGAAAGGCGGTCTCTGGGGCCCACCGCTCCCGGCCGCCGCTGCGCAGCAGCGAGGTTCCCCCGACTTCCTCCAGACACTCTCCCAGTTTCCATCGAGGGCCAGAACCAAACTCAAAAGCTGATATTTAGGGGGAAAACATAAGTATTTTCCTTCTTCCTCTTTTTTTTTCCAGAGGGAGCTTTTTCATGCTGCTCTGCCCCCAGCACAAGGGGGAGGCAGGGCTGGAACTCTGAGCAGATGAAGCCCCTCACAGTTCCACTCCCTCCTCTCACTGCCTCCCCTCTGCCTGCTCCAGCTCCTCGCACCCTGCCGGGCTTGCACGCTCTGGGCACAGCGGCTGCCCACGGGAGCCCTTGGGATACCAGGAGTCCCTGCTTTCCCAAGCCAGCAGCAGGTCACAGGGGCCCAGGCCGGGGCTGCCAGCGCAGGCGGGCTGGAGCGCCACTGCCAGCACGGCCAACAGCCAGATCCCACTCTTGGCTACTGCCAAGGGTAAATTTAGAGTGACATCCTCCCAGCAGTGACTGGGAATCTGGTCTTTGCAAGGGCTCGGAGCAGACCCTGGACAAGGGATGGCACTTCAAAACAGTCATTTGGAGTGTGGTGTAAGCAAAATCACCCTATAAAATAGGGCAAAACTGGCAAACAAAAGTATTGCTCCTGGCATGAATGTACTTCCATATTGATTCAACACTTAAAAAGGCACTGAATGAGAATGAGGATGTCCTTTCTTCAAACCCTCCAGCAAATTCACTTTCACTTTTGGCAGCCTGCTGTTTTCTCACCCTTCAGCTCCTTCATCCTGACCACAGCAGCACCTTCCTCCACTGCCAAACCCTCTGTGTTGCCTCCCCTCGCTCCCTCCTCTGCTCAGCCTCTTGCCTAAAGTCCTTCTAGAGGAGGAGCTGAAATTTTTGCCTGACCACCCTGGCAGAAGCAGGGAGACACTGCTGAAGCCCATTGGGAAGCCATCACCCATGCGGGCAGCACAGCTGAGCCCCGGGCTGTGAACCTGCCCCTCAGCCCTGCCTCTCCTGGGACAGGAGCCCGTGTGGGTTTGCAAGCTGGCCAGATTGGGGTAGCTTTTCTCCAGTCAGAGGCTCTGGAAGGATTATTTGGCTGCAGCATATCATATGACTTTGTTCTTAGAGTTACATTTTAACTGAGAAAGTTTAACAAGTATGACTTATGGGCTTCTAAAATTGGCAGCAGAAAAATGAGCTGAGGAAGTCATGGAAAAAAACCACAAGCGAGGCCATTCCATGTTATGCACAATTTCTGGGCTCTTTTTCCAATCTTCTGGTTTTTTTGGATGGTGGAAAATATTTTCCAGCTACACAGGCCTGGCTTCACTGAGTATGTATTTATGCCAAGTTTATAAAAAGCAGCTGCAGACATGGTTGAATGAAAGGATTACACTGCTGTCTGTCTTCCAGAAGGTGCTTCAGTTCACACCCTGTCCCACAGAGCAAGGCTCACTTCTCAAATCTCCACGAATTTATGTAAGGAAGGACAAAATTTGAACCACACAATACAAACAGCTATGGCTGTGCATGTAAATGGGCACGCACGTGTGTACACACAGCTATCTGGATAGCTAGTAGCAGTTCCTAGCCACTGCTAACACTGGCTTTTAGCACTTCAAGTTTACCACCATTCCTCCAACCTGTCCCCACCCTACAGCCTGGTCCATCTTCCATGAATACAAAATTGGGGAGAGGGCTTTCAGGGTCAAGACCCTGGTCTCAGTGTATTTCTGCTGCCTGCTTCGTGTATACCTGCTCTCCAGCTGCTCCCACTGAAATTCAGGCTTCACCAACCTCACGTACTCTCAGGCTGCCAGGCTCTAAGGCTAGGAGAGATCGCTCTAAGTGTGCAGCCTGACTCCCTCCGCAGCACACAACACTGAATTTCAATCAGGAACCCAGGCAGCAGAGGCATAACCTTAATTTTCAGCCGTGCCTTGTCACAGTCTTGGCCTGATACACTAGTCACAAGAGGAGAGTCACAAATAATTCTTCA
Source organism: Daphoenositta chrysoptera (assembly GCA_013397915.1). Classification (NCBI taxonomy): domain Eukaryota; kingdom Metazoa; phylum Chordata; class Aves; order Passeriformes; genus Daphoenositta; species Daphoenositta chrysoptera. The sequence goes on from VZRO01002493.1 coordinate 171,504, forward strand.
CTCTCCTAAACAGAATGGCTCCAGGGGGTGGGGGGAGGACACAAACTGAAAGCAAATGAATATAAGAAGGTAAGGTAGGTGGTAAGCTGCAGATCATGCGTTACAGATCTATATCCTGCTGTTTTTCCAGTCGAGTATGTTAGGATAACAGTACTGAGAACGACAGTGTTACATCAGGAATATCGGTCAAGACAATATTTCCTGGCAATTGTTTGAGAAATGCTTTTCTCACAGCTAATTGCTCCCAAGAGGCTGTGTTTTCTCTGTTTTTAGAAGGAGAGTGATTAGGAAAGAAGGTTTTTAAACCTCTGCACCCTGCTGTGGGACAAAGAACTGTGGGGGGGGGAAAGGAAAAAAGAAAGAAAAGAAAAAGGCACAACAGCTGTAATGTTCTATGAAATGATTTTGTTCTGTTCTCTTGCCGAGGTGGTGGGTGCAATCATCAGTTTGGCAGAGATAAATACAGGAAAAGCAAGCCGTTTTTCAGGAGCCGCGGCTGCGGAGTGCCACATTGCCATCTAGCGACCCGGGCTCTGGGAGCCGAAGCAGCGGGGCCCGCCGGCTCCGCTGGGCAGAACGCACATGGGAACCTGCACATGGGAACCCCTTCCTTCCCGCGATTTACAGCCAAGCTTGAAAACCGCAAAACTACCCGGTCTAGAAAAGACAGGTGGAGGAAGGCAAGGGGAAAAGGGAAAAATCCACCATAAAGAAGTTTAGGACAAACTCGGCTTTGCTAGGAAAAGCTGGTGTTTACACTGAGGCCCACAGAATTTCATCTTCTATTGCTGCTGCACTGCTGCTGCACACAAAGCTACTGCAGCTTCGTCAGCTCCTGCAGTTCTCACATGGATGTCTGTGGCAAAATGATGGGCTGGTGGGAACAGTCAGCACTACCTTGTCCCACGGAGACAGGCCTGAATCCAGACCTGATGCTCTTGTTCCCAGTCATGTTGGACCAAACACCTGTGTGCCCTGATGCTATCTGCAGTGCCAACCCTGAAAATTTGACTCCACTATGTACCTCTGCAATGTACCTCTGCATTTGTATTCTGAAAGGAACGCAAATGTTAACCTTTCAACACTTGAAAAAGAAAAGCCAAAGTGCTAAGCCCCTTAGAGAGCAAAAGGCAGGCACTCGGTCTTCAGAAGATGCCCTGCAAAGGGCAGTGAACAAATTCTTTTGTATGATCTTCACACAGCAAGTTAAAAAGAAAAAAGGAGCTTAGGTGTGTGAGAATTCTGACATTCACTGAAAGCTGTTAAATGGAAAGATCCTGGCTACAGCAGACTTACATAAACCCAAAAAACAAAAACACTGCCAGTGCCTAAACTCTGCCAGAAGACACCATCATTTTGGGAAACAATGGAAGAAGCCGTGCATCAGGCATCCAAGACTGCCCACAAAGCTCTGCTTCCCGGCACATGACCTTCCCACTGAAATAAATGACCAGTCTCACACCTTATGGGCATTGAAATGTGATTAGCAGCAGACTGTATTGGCTCTGGGGCAAAGGATGGTGTGTCTAGCTAATCATTAGGTCAGTGTCTTTGGTCCCTGAGCCCTACAAAGCTTCACAAGAGCATAGCTATACTGCATCTGCAGGCATGTCAAAAAGGGTGATATTCTTTGATATTAGCAAAAAATAGTGTGGTCTTCCAAGAAAAAAGAAAAATTCAGTTAAGCTCCCCAAAAGGAAGATCATCTGTTGTGCTCCAGTGAACTACTCTTACAGCAGCATGTCTTCAAAACCCCAGTGATGGTCTCTACAAATTCTTTGGTGACTGCGCATACTATGAGGACCTACAAATACTTTGAATTTACAAAACCACTCCTGCATCAAGTAATAATAAAGTTTGTGTTGTCACCCCCCGAGACCAATCCCACATCACCTGCAACATTACCAGGAGCTGGAGAGGGAAAATTTGAACAGTCAGATTTTAAAAAAGGAAAGGCCATGAACACTCCTGAGTCTGAGCCGTTGCTGGTTCTGTCAGACTGCAATCTGTTTCTTTTTTTCTTTAAAATCAGGGTGAGATCACTGCTTTTCTTGGAAATGTGCTGCCTAAGGTAGGAGACATTCATCTGTGAAAAGATCTAAAGTCTAATGACAAATACTGTCAAGCCTGCTGAAGATCTTCAAGGGCAATGCAGCAGAGAAAACACTGCTCCTGACCTTGTCAGCTGGGACAAGGTCCTAACACCATCCTGGACATAACCAAAATAAAGAGAGGTATTCTACACAGGAGTCAATTTTTTTCCCTGCTTCACATTTTATGGCCAAAAGCATGGGAAGAGCACTGCCCCAGTATCATATATTCCATCCCAGGGGGTGTTCCCTCTAGAAAATCAACATAACTTATGAGCACTTACTTTCATAGTTGCCCGGAGAAGCCAAGGTGCCCAAGTGGTGCTCAAGCTTAGTGCTCAAGCTCCCACGGAGAACCAGGCAGTCCCTTGGTTCTTGAGGGTGGCAGGACACACCAGTCTGATCATCTGACTTCCTGCATATATGGCTACCACATAACCAGCTCCTGCCAGGCATGTCCTCCTCTCCTTTCTGGAAACCAGCTCCAAATTAGAAAAAGTAGGATAGAGCCATTCTGGCCAACACATCTGCTCTAAGCACCAAGACTTTGAGGGTCAAAAGCATGCTTTAGAAGACTGCATTGCTTTTAACGGTGGGGCAGCTACCCAAAACAGGGCTACAACTCTCTCTGTGAAGTACTTCTCCAATTTTCAACCGTTTTATCAGGTTGTCAAGCATTCACAGTTTGCAATGCAACACTTAGGATAGACACTGACTTGCTGCATTGCCTTCTAGGCTGGTTCCCTTATTTATGCCTGCTTTAATAGCTATTACCCAGCCTTCCTATTTGCATGATGGTGTCACTGAATTTCAGGCACGATGGTTTGGCCTGATTACAAAGTTTTGACAAAACAGTTCCTTTTAAAGTTGCTATCTAACAGCAAGCTAGATTTCTGAAAGATTGCTTCTTACATTTTCAATGCAGAAGGTACTTACAAACTGCAGGACTGCCAGCAGAGCAATTAACCCAGTGCTTGACAGCTCAAGTTACTGATTTCACTTTTGGGGGTGGGGGAGAAGTTGTACCTCAAATCCATTCAGTTATAGAGACTGCCTTTAATACTTCTTTTCTTTTCATAGGTTTCATGGTTTATAAGCAGATCTATGGTTGGTTGAAGTCTGATTTTTCCTGATTACACTAGTAACTAGCACTGATTAGGCAACTAGTCTAAAATTAATGTGACGCAGAAAAGAAGCAAGCTGCAGAACTTCAAACAAAATTCAGATAAAACACCCGCCCAATTACTACCAAAACAATCATACTATCCTAAACCTTACCTTCTCCCTTCCTGTGTCACTGTCTCAATGTCCTGCTCTTGACTGCTTAGGTTTCCATGAGGAAAGGACCATGCAGAGTAAATTACAGGATCAGGACCGCAGGCTGTGAGCTTGCAGAAGCAGAGACTTCATCTTGACAGATTCTTCAGAGTGCCACACACATCTCTGCTGATACAGAAGTAATAATAATAATAATAATTTCATGCTAAGAATTCTGCCAGTGCCAATGGCCAGTAAATAACATCCCTACAAAGAAGTAAAAAAGGGCCTTTAGTTGTGTCAGACAACTTCTAACATAAGTCAAGATGTTAGAAAAAACTTTAAATGGAGAGAAACTTTAGATGGCAAGGGAGAGACAACTGAAACAGAAACCAAATAGCAACCCCTCATGGTTATGCAAATTCAGGTGAGTGTCATTATAGCAAACACTTCAACTAGAAGAACTCAATGAATATGGAGGCTGTAACCTGGGGTCAGATGGGGCTTCCCTTCTTTACATAGGCAAAAACTTCCACCTCCTTAGTGCTGGGAGGTGGCAGTAATCCTCACAGTAACTTAGAGGACCAGGCAATTATACCAGGTCAATGTGTGGTGAAAGTAAATCTTCATCAAAACCAGACTGTTCCCACCAGTAATGAAATACTGCTATGAATTGATGAGGTGTGTACTATCAATTAAAAACAACAAGGGAGAGTTTCTCAAAGGACATGCTTGCTCAAGAATCCCTTTTCTTCATTTCTCCATTTAATTAGTCATTGCATTATAATTCACAAATTCATGCAATAATCATTGTCATTTTAATCATCAAAGCTGAATGTACATTCTTTCTCATTAAATAATATTAAATACAACAAGAGCTGCTAACCAGGTTGTTTCAGAACTCCAGGAAATGCTCTTTTACATACATGCCAAAACAGGCAAATGTTGGTTTTTGACAGCAAATTTATGTATCTTCCAGGCTATGTTACAGGGTGTAACATGGCCAGAGTGATCTAAGGAAGGAGAAGAAGCATGGTTTTCAGACAGTATCTTTTATTAAACAGTTTTCTCTAGATGTTGTCATGTTTTAAGCAGACTTTGAAGAATTTCTCACTAACAACTTGAATGTTTGGAAAAATGCTGATTGACAGCTACACGGGCGGAAAATTTCCATATCCTTGTATAGCATACGTACACTTTACCCCCCACAAACACAGACCAGGAAGCAGAGAAAAAACACTTTTGAGATGTAGGAGTAGTTAAGATTCAGTTTCGAGCCAGGGTGCCACTACAATGCGAACAGCTGCCTCCAAGGCATGAGAGATGAGGTGTGAGATCAGCTCACTTCGTGTCAGCTGCAGCATCACAACGGGGTGAGTGGATTTTGTCAACTTAAGCTGAAATTCAACCAGCATTGAAAATGCATCCTGTCACCAAACTATAATATCTTGCCTCTTTATTTTTTTGGTTGGTTCTCCTCACGTGGGCCATTACAGGCAGAGTCCAACTCCAGGCAAAATCTCAAGATGCAGATTTCACTTCCACCCCTACTGCAGTTAACAGGTGTGTTCCTTTCACTCCAGCTAGCAAAGCTCACCCAGAATAATCACAGCTGGGCAGGAGAAAACTTCTCTTGCATGCCTGGGAATCAGATGCAGTTGCATTCTGCTGCAGAGTTTAAATTGTACAATGCAGCTGGCTTATCTATATACCCAATTTGTGTTGAGGGATGGAGAGAAAAAGGGAAATTTTCCTAATCATGTCATCAGAACAATTTAAACACACAGGATTTTAAAAAGCCAAAATTAGGTATTATCAGTAGAAACACATTCCACTGCTGCTCCACTGAGCTTGTCTTATACATCGTACCAAATCTGTCTGGACAAAATGCTGCATTGCATCACCTCACCAGACAGGAAGATTCTAAAAATTAGGATTTTGCAGGGTGAGCTTGCACAAATTGTGTGTGCAAAACTGCCCCCTGCTGTTTAGATTAAGACCTGCTCAAGTAAATGACTGTGACCAAATCAGTTTTTAGCTGTAAGGGTCCAACATGCAAAGAGGCAGAACTATCTGACTTCATCTGTTTTCTGCCTCCATGCACAGCAGAAATTCCATACACAAAAGCCACTCACAACTGCCTTGCAGCACGGACCATCCCAAGAGATCTGTGGGCTGCAGCAACACTTTGCCAGCTGCAACACTCACTCCATTAAGTAACTCTCCCACTATGGGTGAGCACCAGTAGACACCCCCTCATCTCAAAGATGAGTCCAGAACATCTCAGGGTGCAAGGGAAATGATGTGATTGTGAGTGAGCACTGCAGGACATCCATCTGTCAGCCTGTTAAAGACAGACCTGACCTTTACAAAACAGGAACAGGAACTGCATGCCTGGAGTCATGAGCTTATACCGCAGAGGCCTTCAAGAGTTAAGGACTATTAAGTTACAGGAATGATTGGAAAACAGGGTAGCGACCTCATCAAAAGATGTCCAGCAAATATTCTTTAAAATTAGCTCCTGCTGCAGGGAAAGAAGAGAGAGAACCTGGATTTTCTTTTCAAGAACACATGTTCACTGTTCTGTACTTTGAAAAAGCTGACCATTATCTAGTGCCAGTATGTCGGACAGTTTGGTACAAAAAGTACCACACAAGGGCCAGCTATTTTCTACAGCTTCACTCACTTTCATACTCAGAACGTGGCAAATTCTGCCCTGTGAGAACAGCATTAGACATCCACATCTTCTTTGGGAAGTTCGAGTTTGGTACAAATGCAGAAAACAAGTACTGTGACCCACACCAGTTCAGTTTGGGGAGTGCCTCTGACGAAACCTAGTCCAGTCCTTGTGAATAAAGCACAGCTTTCAGCTCTTTGCAGCAGGCTTTTGGTCAGTGCACAAAGAACACTGCAAGCCATGCTGGTCAGTGGAAACACACAGACTAAAAACCAAACCAAAACTTGGGTACAACAGAAGCCTTGCAGAATTTTTTTTTTTTCCAAATCACCCCATTTCATATCCATACGTTTAAAAACACAGAAGCATGGGTGTGCAGCACAACACGCCTTTGAAACAATCGCTAAAAGCACTTAGTGACCACTTCAAAGATTCCCTTGATGTTTAACTCATGTTAACTGTAACTCAACAGTCATGTAGGGCCACTGTTCAGCCTAAGGGACTTTAAACACACCATCAACAGATGTACAAATGAAACTTTAGAAAGATTCTTCTGAGGGCATAAATAGCTGGAGTTTTACTTTGATGATGGCTGGCTGGCCTCCTACACAGCAGGGCTGGGACTCCTCAATTTTTCAAGTTAAGGGCAACAATAATATTGTGTCAGCCCCCAGGGGAAGGAAATTAGTGCCAGATGATTCAGTGTGTGCCTGATCACTCTGGTTTTGGATTTTATTCCATTATCTAGAAAACCTAATGGTGAGACATCAAAGGTAGTCCTGCATGATAATGAAACTAGCTGGGTGGGGGTTTTTCTATAAAAGCTGCCTGAGAAGCTCGTAACTGATGACAGAAGACTTCCCAACATAAAACTAGCAGGCCTCTCATTTTCCTTATAAGAAATCCTTTCAGTGCTGAAAACAAGTGCCTTGTTCTTTGAGAAGCACAGAAGGGAAGATGGTTCTTTCTGGGAGAAAGATTAGCAGTCTAACCTGGAGTAAAATAAGATTACAGATCTTATTCTCCAGCAGCTGTGAGCTCCGTAGCAGCAAATCCACAACTGGAATGGCTTACTTCCATACTTTTGTCATTTGCACAGGTGAAAAGAAATGTACAGCACTATGCACAGCTAATGCAATGGCATTACTACTGCTGCTGCAAAAACATCCATCATTACCACCACGTTTCTGATGACCTGCACTTTGCTCGTGTCTGAAACATCTGTGGACTGTATGTGCTTAGCTATACCACTGACAGCCTGCCACTCTTGGAGCAACAGCAAATTTGCATTCTAGACAGTATCTTCTAAGTTTTCACAATTGTACAGTATTCACTTCACTGGGAGATTTGGGGAAAAGAAAAAAGTTCAAGTCTCGTTAAAAGGATTCAGCATTCCCCCTATTAGCCCAAGGCACTCAAAACAGGTTATCAGAGCTTGCTCTAGCATACTAACCAGGTACTTCTGGGTTATCAGATACGAGAATAAATTTGCATTTAAGGCTATGCTTAAACCTATGCTATCTTAAATTTTGTTTGCATTTAACTTTGCAGGCTCAAGAAAACGAAAAAGGTTAGAGCAATATGTGTGTTGATGATGCTAATTACAGCAAATACCCTTTGGAGACATAATCAGACTGTCACCAAGCCTTCCATCAAAATCAGAATTGACACCTGGGTTTGCTGAAACACAGTTCAGGAGAGCTTTGCTGTAAGCTAAAATGTGAATTCAAATTGTCGTCATTATACCAAAGACTGTAGAAAATTGCTCAGGTTTGACAGAAGGGTGCCACTTTTGTCTTACGCTGTTTGGGTTTGTTTTTCAAGGCAGGATGGAAGTTTGATTCACCTTAAGACAATGTTAAAAGCTGAACTAAAAAGATCACTGAAGTGACCAGCAAGACAGGAGGTAAATATGCTAACAGTTCTGTCAACATAACCTAGGAATTCCTACTTTTTACTTGTAAGGGTCAGAAGGGAAAAGAAAAACTCCTTCAAAAAGCCTCATTAAAACCAGAACCTTCTGTAATTTCACAGTATTTTTATTAAGTGCAGAATAACTTTGTCCCTGTAAAATAAATTAGAAAGAAAAGAGCACCCTGGCCATTGTCCTCTGAAGAATATGGCTACTAAGTTTTGCTTTTATCTTATGCTACCTAAACAATTCAAGCACAAAGATTAAAGTACAGCCAGCTAAGATATGTTTGCGGGTACCAGCCACTAAGTTCAGTATTTGTGGCATTACAGGAAGCTTCAATAGCACCTCCAATCTTTGGAAATAATGTTTTCAAGAGCTTGAGGGGAAAACACCTATTCCATAGCAAACCATCTCAGCAGACTGACTCAGTAAAAGCCATTTCTATACCCAAACTCAGGTATTGACTGCTAGGTCACCATCAGCTATCCACTTAACCTCTCAAAAATCCTCTGAGGCAACTCCTGAACCACTGAGGAGAATCTGCCTTTGAAGAAACTTACACAAGGCTGAAATGAGACAGGGCTGGCTAGAGTGCTCTCAAAGTACCTCACTTCTACTAGACTGTGCCACCTAGTACCTTACTATTAATCTAGCAGCATCATTAGTGCAAACTGTCAGCTGGTCTGAAAAACACACCTCAAAGCATTCTCCTCAAGTTAAAAATCAGTCACTGTGCCAGAAAGATAAAGCTACATGTTAATTGTTTCTTCTGCCACCTGAGTGCTGATAGCACAAGCCCAGAGAATAGCAGAAGCCAATCTGTTTTGACATTCAGAAGACCCTTTGAAAAACCTGCCTTTCTAAGTACACTTCTCCTTCTCACTTGAGCCTGCTGTGTATTATTTGTCTCTTTTTCGTTGGCAAAGGAAAATTCACCACACCATACTGAAATTGTACAACATCTAATTCCATTAGCTTTTGCTATTTACCCCAGGGATATAATTGTCTTACCTCATCACTGCAATTTTTTTCTTAAAAGCAAATGCCTTAAAAAGACTGTTAACAACCATTTGCTATGGTCCTGAAGACTAGACTGAAATGTCAACTGTCTATCTTGCAAAGTTTCAAGCTTTCCAAAAAACCCCAACCTTTGTGCTCTTAAAATCTGCTCAGGTTCTATTCCAAACAGCTTTGTTTCAAACATCTGTATTAATGGAGCTTTCAAGTTTGCCAGTAATTTTGACTTCATCACTTTACATGTTTTTGTTCCTGACAGAAATGGATTTGTCATTCTTTCTGCAGCCAGTTATCTATTACCATTGTGATTTGCATCTCTTTCTAAGGTGATCTGTTACTGTTTAAATGATCGTATATTTATTTTCTCAGGAAATTACACAAGGTTTTAAACTTAATTAAAAGCATAGGAAGACCAGCCATAACATTAAAAATAAATTTTAATGTTGTCATTTTTAGATCATTTGCTCTGACACCCAAATATTCTGGATTTTAAAGTAGTACTATAGGGACACACAAGTGCAGATAAATCTTTATTGCCATAACTTCGTTTTTTCAAAAATGAGCATTGGGTTTTTAATAGGTCGTAGTTTTATGTCTGTATATGTACAACATTACAACTGTGTATTTTAATAATAATGAAGTTAGTGATACTTTGATAACTCAACACAGTGTATTTATAAAATGAATTCTTATCAAAATACACTTTTCACTGGGATAATAAATAAAATCCTGCGAAACCCACCTACACAAAGTTAATTTTAACTCTGGTAGAACCCGATGTGGTACACAGTCCATTAACTACTATGTTTGCCCCTTTATCCCCCTACTGATGCTCATCTTCTGGGGTAAGAAAAATTTTTTCCCCCCGTTGTGGTGTGACCTCATTCAACATCATCTTCAGCCAAGCACTGTGCACTTACAATTCTCTGTAAGAAGGAGAAAAACTCATTCACAATTACATAAAATTGACAGTAGGCAACTGATTATTATCAAGCAATGTAATTCTACACTGAACATTAAGCAGTGTAATTACTGAACAAACTGATTAAAGTTAAAAATGGCAATCTATTTGACTTAACTTTTTGAAGTCAGTTTCACAGAAATTACATACAGTGCAATACCTAACGAAGCCAAAGTCAGATAAACAATATCCTATCAACCTCAGGTGATGACCTCTGTGTGGTTTTTGGCACTGTTCTCTTAGGAAACATTCTTGTTCAATCATTTTCCCAACTCTTAGATCTCGTGTACCCAACACTTTCCAGTGTTACCACTGACTATATGGACTTAACCTGAAATGTAACCAGGCCTGAGCTGGAAGAAGAGCCAGCTGATACCCAGCACTGACTCTGCTTTATGTCAGGTAACACTGTTAGGGAGTTCCCTTGTACTTCCAAGAACATAACACATATTTATTTTACAACAGACTCACCTGCCAGCATATTAACAACATTACCCACTCAGTACTCAGACTAAAATGGGAGGGTATTTTATATATAGAGCTACTAACACTTTTATCATCAGGGAAACTCCCAAGCCTCCAAAATTGTCATGGGTTCTGGTGCTAGTTAACATCTTGTGTCTATAGCTGTCCCCAGAAGCAGCAGGGTAGCAAAAGCAACAGATTCATTTTGATGAATTTTCATAGCACTTACACACACTTGTAGATACATAAATTTAAAAAAACCCTCAAGACCCAGTGCAATAAAGCTACTGCTTTTCCAATCCCCCCAACTTGTATTTGGGAAACAGTGGACCCACTTATAGTATCAGAGCTGTGATCAAGAGCTTAGCATACCCTACACACAAGAGAAGTTTTGTATTTCTAATTTATCCTGGTTGCTATTAATGCTACACGATGATTTTCATATTCACTTCTTAACATCTCAGGTGAAAAAAAAACTTCTTTAAATCTAACTGAATATATTAAAAAACCTACATCTTACAAAACCCAATACTCAAGACTGATGTAGTAGATAAAGTATTAGAGTTATTTCCAAACCAAACCATCAGAGAATGTTTCACATACCTGGCTTATTGTAGGGAGCTTGGTTAGAAGCATTTGAAACACTGGTGGTGGAAGAGTCTGCTGTAGAACTTGTAGTAGCTGCTGTGGCTGCCCACACACAGCAATGGCATTGGTCAAGTGATCAACACCTTTTTCATATTCACCTGTAAAACAAATTATAATGTTTTGAAATCAACCATCTTCCACACTGTAACACATTTACATTAGACATCCACCAAGACTGGATTAAATTATGGTGAATCAATTCACACTTAGCTCTTTTCCTTCCTTGATGGACCTTCTGAACATACACGGTTAAAAACAAATAAGCAGATTTTCTTAGATGACTTTGATTGCCCAAAATTTCTTAATGTATAAAAAAATCTTCAAGCAAAGGTAGAAAAAACTTATTTTACAACTTACTCTTAAATAAAAAAAAAACCTGCTATTACCTTGAGCTAGTAATTCCTCTCCAAGTTGAATCTCCTCAAGGAAAAACTTCTGAACTGCTTCAGCATCTTTCAGATCAGGCAACTATAACACACACAGTAAAAGTTAAACCAGCCCTTAAACACCAGCTAATAAAAAGTTAGCAGAAAACATTCTCAACTGAAATTAAACATGCACACAACCCTATTGTTACACTGACACTGGCAAAAAAAACAAGTGTCACCACTAGGTTAAATGTACACAGAATGTTTTTGAAAACCAGACTCAGGTCTCATAACACTGCATCACAAATCTGTAGAGACACAGCCTGAAATACTTCTACTCAGTTTATTAAGTACATGATTTAGGAGCAAATATAAATTCTAAGGTGTATTATGTTTATAACAACTATATTTCTTGCAATTTTTTGAGAGAAACCTTGTATTTTCTTTCTGGATCCATTGGTGATAATGAAAGGGAAATCAAATACTTATGGCAAAACAACATATTAAGTTCAGTTATAAGTGTATCCCATCAATGATTTTAAGTCTGAAAAGTCCTTGTTCATATTACAAAAAGGAAAGCACCATTGAATCACACTGTGAATGTTGTACCAATATAACTCCTTTATCTGACACAAGAAAGGAACAACCATACAATTATCTGTGAACATTAAAAAAATCTAGACTGAATATTTGTAATCCTGGAATCAAAACAAATCCTTAAGCAAATCTTACCAATAATACAAATGAAACATCTCTCAAAATGGCACTGCATTATTGAACACAGTATTACCTTGGAAAGCCCTGCTCTCTCTTTGGCAAGCTTCTGTTTCTTCCTTCCTGTAAGAATAAAAACATCTTTTATTTTCAATTTGCAATTAAAAAGCCCTTCAGATTATAGTCTGAAGCCATGAACAAATCAAAGTTCTTTTCCAAAGAAGAAACTGATAATGTATTCTAAATACTGAAGATTGAGCACAAGAGTGCAACCCACTCAGAGAAGTGAGAGTGCAGCAGAGAGTGCATTTAGAGGTCTAATGAGGGCTGGCAGCAGCACCAAGTCCAAAAGGCAACTCTTCTCCTGATGGCTCCAGAAACACCAGCAGTGCAGGGCAGCACAGCAGCAGCACAGCTCACCTCGTGCACTGCAGGCACACGGGAGCACAGAGAATCACAGAGGAATTGTCTACATGACTTCTAACAATAAGCCACTGAAGAATTCTCTATCTAGTTTTGAACTGTAGGGTGCACCACCAAGGAAGGGGAACTTTGCAGGCCACAGCAGATACCCACACAGTGTACTTTCTCAGCTACTTTATAGCAAAGACCTGGGAATTAGTTAATAAGTGGCAGTATCTCATCATCCCCCAGCAAGAGCAGTAATAAAGCATACATTTCTGAAACCTGAGGAAAGCAAACATTTACAGATGGAACAAACATTTACAGATTTAACTGCCTAACCTAAAGGCAAAAAGTTGGTCTGCTACATGAAGTTGTACCACTCCAGCAAAACTAGTGTAATTAAAATTAAAGTTGCCTTTAGTGCAGCTAGGCAGGTATAAAAATATTTTTATAGCAACAGGTCTTCATACCAGAAAGAATAATTATACTAACACTGGCAATTTCCTTAGAATAATCATTTTAGCAGTTCATCGACTGAAATAGTTACACCAATAAAACCTTTAAATACAGCCTATGGTTAAACTGTCCTTTCACTCTTTGTCCTCAGTGTCTGCTCAGAAAACTCCTATATTGACAAAGAACAACTGTCACCCAGCCCTGATTTTTCTTTTGATACAATTTTACAAGCTGGAAGTACTTCCAAATATGACTAGCACTTTTACATGGTAATTAAAAATTTTCAATTGTCCACGTGAAAAAGACATTCAGGAATACTAGTATACTGATAACCTCAAATGTGGCATTTACTGACAAGACTGTATTCTTTATACAAAGGGAGCTCCCATTCTAACTAGATGGAACTCCCTTTTACCCTAATACAACATCTTAATAACACTTAGCACCTAGATTTCCACAACTTACTGACCTGTGTATGTTATTTTACACTATATATGGAAAAATGTGCTGGATAGAACTGTAGTATATATAATTTTATTATTTTGGTGGGTTTCAATATTAAAGAATTTGTCTTGAAAGTCAATGCTTCAATTAGCTCACTACAGCTTTTCAGAAGCATTGATTTGCACAAAACTTTAAACTGCACTACTATGCAAACGAGTTTTGATAATAGATAAAATCCTAATGATGAAATTTTTCAATATTTAGTATTTGAAATGTTTTACTATCAAAACAAGCCACGTTGCAACTGTAGTACATTCAGCAAAAACTGAAAAGAGAAATACAAGGAGTAACAGCTTAACATTTGTACATAATTTTCAGGAGAAAATTGGGTTTTCTTGGCATGACTATGTCACCTTCTAAAATATAATAAAAGGTACCATTCACCAGGTTAAGATTCTGAAATAAAGAACAAAACAAAAGACATGCTGGTAACTGGAACCGGTGAAAGCTTTTGACCACTGATCACACAGGTTTGAAATCATGTACTTTAAGCTGAAAATAGTAAAGGAATATGAAGAATCACCAAGATTTTAAAATTCAAAATTGATCTACCAAATCTTTCAAGTCTGACTACTATGGAACTTTTTTTTCTCTTCTTAATACTTTTTTACAGACTCTTTCAAAGTTCACTAACTAAAACAATTACAAAACCCAAGTAACTCTAAAGGATACTTATGAATTCTTCCCATACTGGTTGGGAAGAAATACTAGTTTCAAAGTATCCTTGCAATAACAACCAAAAGTTACATTTGTAATACGACAAGGAAAAAGCAATGGCTTTGAGGAGTAAAAAAACTCAAAAAAACCCACCCCACACCTAAAAAACCCCCCAAGTTGGTTTTCCCTCAGGGACCTCCACAAAAAGGAAACACCTCCCTCTTTTCTAAAGAGAGAATCACCTTTTGAAAAGGGAAAATCTTTCATAGAATTAATCTTTATTGTCACAGAAACGCAGTGCATGCATCCAGAACACCAAGCTGAACTGCAGCTCTCACAGTGCAGCTCCTCCAGGCACAGCTCTTGCAGAAGGGCACAAGTTTCAAAAGAGAACCGATGGATCCTGTCCTGCTGGCACGGGCTGCAAAAGCCCCTGAGCAGCCCCAGCGGCTCCCCAAGCAGTCCCACACAGGAGCAGAAGGACCAAAAAGCCATTTTCAGTCCCAGCTCCCACCAGTGAAGGCTGCCTGCTGCCCTCCTCTCATTCTGCTGTCCAGGCAGAAGATGCTCTTGGGCAAAATTCAGCGTGGTCAGAAATTCTGGCTGTTTCTGAACAAAGATATCTGTGCCTATACTTTAAAGCAGAACACTTCTATTTTATTCATTCAAGAAGGCAAAGAGCAAACATATCTGAAGTATTTTAATTATAAAATACAGTTGGAGAAGCTCAGCAGCTACAGATGTTTATAGCTTTGCTATCTTTTGGTCCCAAAACTAAATCTGGACATGCCCTCCAAACTAGCAACACCAAAACCTAAAAAAAACCCAACAGAAAAACCCACCCACAAAACCCACTAAATAAGATTAAAACATCTGCAAAAGCAAAGTCCAGTAGTTCTATAAGCCTTCCAGAAACTTCCAGCAAATCACATTTTTTCCCCGGAAACCTAAATCTGGCCACCTCATTTTTATGACAGGCCTTTGCAATGTAAACTTTGGCCCTAACACAGCACACAGAGATGTGCAGTGTAACTGGGAGGGCAAAAACACCAAATGGTTCTTCATTTATCAGCATGTGCTTGACCAAATTTGACAGGCAATCCACTGACATGTCAGATCTGTCCTTCACAAATCCTGGTGGCACAGCATCACAGAGGCTGGAAAAGGATCTTATCCTGAGAGGGTTAATGGAAAAGATGTGCTGTAAAGGTGGTTTCCACAAGCTTTCCATCCCGTACCCCACTATTGCACAACACAGGGAGCATCTTTACATAAAGAACTGCAGCTGGCTGCTGCACTGAACCTTTCCTGGCCAGGTATTTTACAGCCCATGCCTTCCTGTCTACCCAGGAGTAAAAATGCTGTAACACCCAGCAGCACCACTGCTGAAGTGTCCAGACAAAATACTCTGTTACACTACCAAAAAAACGAAATAAAACCAAATTAACGAAAGCCTTACAACTAAATGCAGACCAGTGCATCACATGCAAGAACCATAAGTCCTACCATGAAGTCCCCCAAAATGACAACTGCCACCTCCTATCAAACCAAAATGCATTTGTTTTCCACCTTCAAAGATAATGTCAATTCTTAATCAGAAGAACTCTAAGGTTTATTCAGAACATGACTGGATAGAGGCTCAGATTATGGAAACGTGGAATGCAAAAATAATTTCTGGCGCTTCTGCAAAAACCTTACGTAATTGGGTGTTTCTCCTACCACACATTTGGCATCAAAAAAAAAATCCCATGGCTGATTATGTTGCCAAAATCGAGTCTGCTTGTGCAAGACAAGCACATATCAGTTAACTGTGCTAAAATTTCCCAAATAATGACTTGCACTGCTTGGAAAAAAGGACCTGGAAGATGCAGAAGAGGAATGTACCCAAAATCCTACACACAGGAGCGAGGGCCTGAAGCTGAAATATCTGACACAGCCATAACTTGCTGTGGAGGAGCTTTTGGAAAGCAGAGTTAATGTGCCACTAAGCAACAGCACTGGCTGCTCAAATTCAATCCATGAAGGCGGAACCAAAGCTTTTAAACTACATTTTAATGCCATCAGGTAAATACTCATTTTCAACCCATCTAGTTATTGATTTTTCCATCCACGAAACTGCTGATCACATCATGTTTACTTGCCAGGAAAATTTACCTTAATGGTAACTTCTTATCTTCAGATTAGTTACCAAAGGAATTATCTACATATTACCTTGACAGAAATAACTCAGTTAAAAAGTATCACCTTATTTCTCATGATTCATGTGTGCTCCTTCAGTACTCATGCCGACAATTGCATTTAAAACCCCCGCTGATTATTAAAACCTTTAAATAAATGTTGAAGACGTGAAATAATGAAGAGCCATGGGAGAAGAGCTCTACATCTTGGATTAATCAACAGTTTTCTCTGGCATTCATTCTTATCCTGGAAGCCAAGGGCAGGGCTGCCAGGAGGGTTTAGAATGCAGCCGATGAAATATCTGAGAGCTGCCACCGACCCCTGCCTCACCACAGCAACAACTTCACTGTGAGAGACCACACTGTTTGACCTGCTCGTCTTCCAAAAGAAGGAAAAGAAAAAAAATAAAGAAGTGTCACCACGTAAATGTAGTGGCTATAATAGCACTGCTGAGCCTGTAGGATAGCAAGATTGAAAACAAAAAACAGGCGGGGGGGGGGAGGGAATTTGAGCCAAGCACCGACGAAAACCACAGGTTACCCAACACCTACAGCAAACGCTCTCCGAGGGGATGGCCCTGTCTAGAACCACCCGAAAGGAGGCTGCAGGGAGGTGGGGATCGGTCTGTTCTACCGTGCCTGCAGTGAAGAGGACCAAGAGAAAATGGCCTTAAGCTGAGACAAGGGAGATTCAGATTAGACATTAGAAAAAAGCTTTGTCACTGTTAGGGTGGTCAGGCATCGGAATGGGTTGCCCAGGAGGTGGTGGAGTCGCCATTCCTGGGGGAGTTCAGGAGGCGCCTGTGTCCGGCGCTGGTTAGTGCTGCGTTTCAGCGAGAGGGGTTGCGGTGGCACTGCTGGGCGGATGGCTGGGCGGGACTCGGCGGTATCTCCCCGTTTCGGTGGTTCTGTGGCTCCGTGGCCCGGCCCCGGTCTCGGCGAAGGGCCGGCGAGAGGCCGCGGGCAGAGGGCGCGGGGGTC